>JAOXNV010022369.1:0-40311 GCA_028565915.1 Momotus momota | reverse complement strand
TCACAGATATCAATTTATTTGTCTAGCATTATTGCCATTTTCTTGTGGTTTTTTTTGTTGCCTTGTTAAATAAATAGGGTTTTTTTCTTCACTTTCCTCCGGGGACATTTTCTTTTCCTGAACTTGGTGGGGAGAGGGGCCTGCTTTCCATCAGGGGATATTTTCTCCTCTGAATTCTTCTCAAACCGTGACACTATCACATAGGAAATAATCTGTTTGAGCTAGGCGACAACGTTGACACAAGATCAAGTGCTGTAAATTATCCATTAATATACTTTACCTCTTGATGACAATCATTCTTGTTTCCTGTTTTGCTCCTGATTTTCTTCATAATCCAAATGTTTTATCACTTTCAGTTCCTTGCCAAGCATTTCAGAGAGGAAGAAGTAGGACTTTTGCAACTCCAGTTGTGTGTGATGATCTGTGGAGCAGAATCCTGCCAAGGCAGAATTTTAAGTATAAATTATTTGGAATTGCTTGCTATGCTCTTTTCAGAGAAATGGTTTCTTGTAAGCAGTTAAATTATTATGTTGGCAAATGAGTTTACTAAACTGAGCTATATCTAAAACTCGTAATTCTTGTTGCAGTGCTTCCCTTGATACCTGCATAAGAGCAAAACAAAGTTTTGCATGCCGTTGTGTTACTTTGCTGTGAGTAAACTTCTAAACTCATTAGATAAATTGGAAAACATGCAAGGGGTAAGTCTATTGTATCTCATTGAAAATATAGTAGCTGTAGACTTTTTCCTGATTTCTCAAGTGTAGGTTTTCTGCTTATTGCTTTTCTATTCTTTTGGAATTCAGAATTCCTAGCAGCAGTGTAAAAATACCACATTGTCTATTTCACGGAATGAAAATGAGGTTTATTTTTAGTGGAAACCATAGCTAACAAATTATATAACATATTTAAATACAAAAAAAAATGAGAATGTGTCCAGTGGTAAAATTTCTTATTCTCTACTGAATTCCATTTGTGTTCTCTTTTCATTCAAAGGGGCAATGGTTTTAAACTAGAGCAGAGTAGATTTAGATTAGACATTGGGAAGAAGTTCTTTACTATAAGGGTGGTGAGACACTGGAACAGGCTTCTCAGTTGTGGACTCCTCATCCCTGGAAGTGTTTAAGACCATACTGGATGAGGCTCTGAGCAACCTGATCAAGTGAGAAGTGCCCCTGGCCATGGCAGGGGGGTCAGAACTAGATGACCTTTAAGGTCTGTTCCTATTCAAGCCATTTTATGATTCTATGATGACTAAGATATTATTTTAGGCTGTAATATATTTTATCTTTCCTAATTCAATAGAGCTTCAATAATGCATTTACACACATTACTTGATCTGACTGGGATGGAGTTAATTGTCTTTGTATCAGTACATATGGTGCTATGTTTTGGGTTTATGTCTAAAACAGTGTTGGTAACACACCAGAATTTTGGCAGTTCATGAGCAGCGCTTGTACAAAAACATGAATTTCACTTCCACTCTCCTGCTCTGCAGTGACTAAGTAGGCCGGAGGTGGACAAGAAACTGAAAAGGGGATCCAGCCATGACAGCTGACCTGAATTGACCAAAGAGATATTCCATACCATATCACATCATTCTTAGCAATAAAAGGGAAAGAGGAGGAAGAGAAGACATTTGTAGCTACCGTGTTTGCCTTCCCAAGTAACAATTCTGTGTGCTTTGATCCTGCATTCCAGGAATTACCTAAACATTTTCCTGATGATGAGAAGTAGTGAATTAATTATGTTTTGCTTTGCTTCCGTGCACAGCTTCTGCCTGAACTATTTAACTAGCTTTATCTCAATCCACAAGTCTCCTCACCTGCTTTCCATTATCTCGCCATCCCGTAGGAGAGGGAAGTGAGCTGTATGAAGGGCTATGTGGGTGTTTGGCTGTTGGTCATGGTCAGCTCCCCATCCCCATAAGGCAATAGGACCAATTGTCATCTCAACTGTCAGGAGAGTGCTTCAAAGAACAGCAGGGAAAAGAACTGGATTATAAACTACTGAGTGTACCCATAAAAGGAAGGAAGACTTCATGAAGCTCCTCTGTAATATAAGATACAAGAAGGTACAAAAAATTTCCTTTCTTACATTCAAAAAATATTTAGGCTACAACACTACCTCAGATGAGACAGTGACAAAAACGTCAAGACTCCCTGTAGGTGAAATTTTATTTAAGACAAGGAGAGCCATTTAAGAAGATAATGCAGAAAATCAGAAAATTGTGAGATCCTTAAAAACCTCAACCCTCCATCATAAAATAACTTTCAATACTATAGTAGATAATTCTTAGTCTTTTCTACAATATTAATATATGTCCTTGATTACATATTATTTTCACTGTCTCTCAGGGCTTCTTCAGCATAAATATTCTGGACTATTGTTCTACAATTACAACTGATAATATGAACTATGAAGAGACATACTTTATGACATCTTCTATGAAAGGCAAAAAAATTAAATCATTATGTCCACATAGTAAGTCAATATATGGTCAAATAAAGTGCTGTACTTCTTAAAATTTATTGAAGAAGATGAATGAAGTCACTGTGATAAGCCACTTCTTGCTATAAAGAGTGATGCAAAATTAAAGGGAAGAAGAAATGTCATTATGTAACCTGAAAAAATCAAAACTGTGACATCACTGAAACAGGTATTAAGGTTAAAAAAATGAAACTTGCATCCACAATGACATATATCAAAAACACAAGGAGACAGTTCAGAGGATGTGATCTCATTTATAATGGTCAGCAGAATAAGAAAGCATGTTCTGCGGTCATGGAGAAAAATATCTGAAGAACATCAGAAATAAATATCTTTAAGCTAATAAATAAGTAGAATATTCAGATAGTTCTTTTAATTCTTTACAGATATTTTGTTTAAATTTTACTTGTTGTCACTCATATTTAGTATCTTACCTATCAGTTACTGCATAATTGCACTGCAGAAAGAAATAAGTACATTTATGATTATTTTATTATAGGATATTTTATTTCAAGGAAAAAATAATTAATATGTGAAATGATCTTAACAGCAATGATGAGCAAAGAACAGAGAGACTTCTGGATTAACTAGTGTTTCAGTCACCAGAAAATGGTTCCATAAAGTCAATAGAATAAGGAGATTAACCACATAAATATAAGGAGGTGTATCTGAGACTTGCCAAAAAGCCAGATCTATTTTAAATATTAAAGCCAGACCTATTTTAAATGGTACCATTTGGCTAGTAAACAACAAACAAGCAAACAAAACCGAAAAGCCCCACACAACAAAAAACAAACCACAGGCAGTAATACGTACTCTGTTGCTAGAAAGAATATAACAATAGACACAATAGCAGACTATTCTGCACATCCACCTGGATTTTTTTCACTAGATCTATTTTTAACAAGTTACTAAAGCTTGTAGCTTGCCGTGTTTCCCATTCTAGGATTCATAGATAGACAAAAGAGTTCAACCTGTATTATTATATACAGCTACAACATGAAGAACACCATGGAAGCAAGATTTGTGGTGGAAGCAAGAACTACTATAACTGTCACAGGAGACTTAGCTTTTTTTTTTTTTTAATCAGATATTGTAATATGAATGAGATAACGGACAGAAATAAAATGATCTAGCTTAAATAATTTAGCTAGTCTGGCTGATTTTGACCAAAAGGAATTCAGAAGCAATTGTGTGAGCAGCCCTGTTCTCTTCTGTAGAAAGATCTCGTCCTGCAGAATGTTTACATTTGTGTATTCTGTAGTCATAACTATAAAATCATCATTCAGCACTGTTTAGTGTGTTTGGTGTTGGCTTGGTTTTTTTTTGTTTGGTTGTGTTTTTTTGATTTGTTTTGTTTTGTGTTTTTTAAAAATCTAGAGCAGGTTTACTAACCCCTGGGGCCTAACTTGAAAGTAGTTAGTTTAGTAAGAAGAAACACATGATTATTTGTCAAACTGTGACACATGCATTAGTAAATGAAATGAATAAACAATGTTCATTCAGTTGTACATATCCGTGCAATTTTTTTTCTCATAATTTCAGAACTCTTCCTCTCCTTTCCGTTTCCTGTTAAGCCTCCACCCCACAAAATAATGGGTGACTATGTCCTGCTAAATTTTGTCACTGCCTCATCCTGTCTGTACCCAAATTCTCCTCTGTTTCTACCTTTCTAAATGAAAATGTTACTGACTATGATGTCCTCATATATTACATGAAGTGTGTATGCAATTGTCCACTAATCTATTTCAGTCAAAAAAAAAAAAAAAAAAAAAGGTCTGGATCAAATAATTTAGACAGTAGCTACTATGACTGATTCCAACTGAAATGAATTCAAGAGCAATTACATCATTTGCCCTACTGTAAAATCTGAGAAAGTACTAATCTCCAACCCATGGGTGCAACTATAACAATAGCTTTTCTCTATCATGCCTAAAATAAGAAGCCATGTTAAGGCAACTAGTGCCCTCTTTTCCGCTTAATGAAATGACCCACATTCTGAATAAAATAAAATACTTGCACACAGTCCAAATTGTGTCAGTTACTTTTGTTCATGGGCATATAAATCTGATTTGTTTCTACAATCAGTGACTTTGGTTCAGTTCCCAGCAAACACAGGAAATTGTGATCTTTCAGTAATATGACACTAGGGAAAGTCTATTTCAAGGTGGAAAACTCCTCCGGGTGGGTTGCTGTCTTTCGTGTTCATTTGTGATCTGCAGGTGTTTGACAGGAAATGAGCATCATTGTGGCAGGACTATTTGTCTTTAAAAAATGTCACAAAGTGTTGCTGATGGAAAATTTAAAAAGCAGGGATCATGTCTGAGCGGCAGTGTAGGACTCAGCTTGCAGTATCTGTTTCTGTGTCTCAAGCTTGAAAACAACATTATTTTCATTTGTTGTTCTGTATGTTCTTGTGACAACTTTAAACATTTCAACATGCGAGTAGAGAATGAGTACAAAAAAAACCCCAACATACCAAACAAACCAACCAACAATTATTAACAGTTTATCTGCAAATATGACAGCAAAAAATAAATTATGTGTGGGTTTTTCACATTATTACTGCTTAATGTTGACATTGATTACTGGAGAAAGTTTAAGATATTTGAGAGGAGATTATGTTCTTTGGCTCTAAACAAAATATTGTGAAAGCATCCATGACACTATTTGTAACTATAGTGCAATTACATTTGCAATGTAATTTTTCTGTTGTCCTATAAAGTATTAATGATGATAGTGTTTATCATATTACATAGGAAATTTATAAGACTATGTGCATCTCTAGAAAATGTTAAGAATATGAGATATTTTACTATCATAATAGCATTTCAGTTGATTTTTTATATATTCATGGAAAAATGACCAGTTCTGAAACTCTAACTGTCACTATTAGAGGTTATTTTTTAATATTATTTTATTTTATTTTCTCAAAATTAAAGATTGCATGCACAAACACTGCAGGGAGTGAACTTATGTCAAAAGAGAGGCTTCTGGGTTGCTGGGAAGCTCGGGCAGCTCATGTTTCTCCCTTTTACCAGCAGCACTCATTGAAGGGTGTTCTCTCAGCCCTAAAAAAGAAGAGACCGTAATTTCTTACTTTTACATTTTGTAATCCATACTTCATTAGCACTGAAGGTAAACCTATTTATAATAAATGTTCCAGACTGGGATCTAGAGAAAAAGAGGTGCAAGTTCTGTCAGTATGCAAATTGATATATGAACTGGAATATGTATACATGTATATATGTATGTACTTATTAGATATGGGATAAGATAAATGTTATAGAATTACATTTAGTAAGCATACAATTTCTTCACACAACTTTGCCTGTAAATTTGTGCTTTGATGAGTCATTCTGTTGTTCTGACATAACAAAAACAAGCAGCATTCATATTCGTAATAATAGACTTAACCAGTAAAATAAAATCAATCCACAGAAGTAGTCTTTCAAAGTATTAAAATAGCAACCCAAGATCACACACGGGAGATTGCTGTTTTAAGTATGATGATCAAAGCAATACTTTTTAGACTAAAATTCATGATCTTGCAAAAATAAATTGTGAATAATACTGACTTATTGAGGCCATCTAGTTTGACCTTCTCTTGTTAAATATCAATGTCCAATTCCCTTTTATTTCTTTCTTCATATTTTAGGTACAAAATAGCCAGGTTAGAATCATGTGCTGGAAGAGGTAAGAACTTTAAGTTCAGAAAAAGTAAGCACCAGTAGCAAAATGCTGGAAAATAAAACTCATTGTTAGATACTTAGCATTCATATAGAGTACCATGAAAATGTAAAACTGTAGACGTGTAGCTTTTGGTGAAAACTAGGTTCTCTTGAGAACAAGTTGCTATGACTGATAGTGACTTCCAAATTGCAGTTGACTACATTCTCTGTTAATAAATAACATTTCTGCTGGGAAGCTATTATAATCTTACAAGAATCAGAGGTAATTCTCCTAATGCCTATTGTATGTGCCCGTGGCTCCTATGGTTAAATGAAAGTCTGTTCTTTTGAAGATTCTTGTTGAGAAGATATTAGAGAAGAAGGATTGTGAGAAATCACAGTGTCTTAGGAAAGTATCCAAGGTTATTCTTCTTTAAGTATTGAAAAAAATGTTTTGAATTCTAGTGCTACCTAATAATAACTATAGAGAAAAAAAATTAAAATATTTGGAAAATAATGATTTAAAGAAATTAACATGCAGAATAATTTAATAAAATATATTTATATGCTTTTTACATATAGTCAGTGGAGAATATAGGATATAATTTGATTTCACAAATGTTTTGTTCATTAATTAAGAATATAAAAATAATATGAATTATCTGAAATATTGGGTGGGATTTTTGTGATTTTCTTCTCAACTTGATATGGTGAAATGATTGATGGACACTAGCGTTTTGATCAACATGACTACATGTACCTTTGAAGAGCTCTGCTTCAGTGATAATGCAGAAATACAAGATGCGGAGGTGGCTGTTCAGATTACCTTACATTAAATGAATGTTCTAAATTACTCTCTACAGAAATCTCAAAGCTCAGTGCTGGGCCCAGTCCTGTATAACATCTTTATCAACGATTTGGATGAGGGGATCAAGTGCACCCTCAGTAAGTTTGCAGACAACACAAAATTAAGCAGGAGTGTTGATCTACTTGAGGGTAGCAAGGCTCTAAAGTGAGATCTGCATAGGTTGGATCAATGGGCTAAGATCAATTTTAAGAGATTTAATGAGGCCAAGTTCTGGGTCCTGCACTTCAGTTGCAACAATACCAGGCAGTGCTACAGGCTTGAGGAACAGTGGCTGGAAAACTATCTGGCAGAAAAGGACCTGGGGATGTTTGTTGACAGTTGACTGAACATAAGCCAGCACTGTGCCCAGGTGGCCAAGAAGGCCAACAGCATCCTGGCCTATGTCAGAAATGGTGTGGCCGGCAGGAGGAATGAAGTGATTGTCCCCCTGTACTCTGCACTGGTGAGACCACACCTTGAGTAGTGTGTCCAGTTTTGGGCACCACAGTGTAAGAAAGACATTGGGGTTATGGAGCAGGTACAGGGAAGGACAACAAAGCTGGTGAGGGGATTGGAGAATTTGTCTTATGAGGAGAGGCTGAGGGAGCTGGGATTATTTAGCTTGAAGATGGGGAGGCTGAGAGGAGATCTTATTGCTCTCTACAACTACCTGAAAGGGGGTTATAGTGAAGCTGGTGTTGGCCTCTTCTCCCTAGTAACTAACAACAGGACAAGAGAAAATAGCCACAGGTTGCACCAGGGGAAGTTCATATTAGATATTAGGAAGAATTTCTTTACTGAAAGAGTAGCATTGGAACAGGCTGCCCAGGATAGTGGTGTAGTCACTATCCCTGGAGGAGTTCAAAAAACGTGTGGATGTGGCACTTCGGAACATGGTCTAGTGGTCATGGAGGTGTTCGGTAGGAGATTGGACTTGATGATCTTTGAGGTCTTTTCCAACCTTAATGATTCTATGACTCTCTTTTTCTCCACAATTGTCATGTATTTAAAGTTAACCTTTCTAAATACTGAACTCCTTTACGGTTCTTTCAAGGGAATTTCTAATTCACTGAGGGAAAACTTGAAAAGGCAGAGTGTAATTTTTATTAGTAAAACAGTGCAGCTACAACGCACAATAATTTCCACATTGGGCTGACTTTTGGGCTATTGACAACAGTGGAACATGTTAAGTACCGAGCACTTCATAAAACGTGTGCCCTTGATTTCCAGAATAACAACAAACTTTTAAAAATACAGACTGAGATGAATGCCTGAAGCAGTGTTACTTACTAAGCTTTGCTTTTGTAGTTAAAAATATGTTAAGCCTCATATCTAAGTTTTGCTTTTATTTTACGTATTTCTTAATAGTCATTAGATACACTGTAAGGAGGTGTATGAGAATTTTATTATTCACTAGGCATAGTAACAGTATAGACAGATCAGAGAAAAAAAGCCCCAGCTTTTGCTTCAGATCATTTAGATTTCACTTAAGCATCATAGAGTCTTACATAAGATTATTCATTTCGCTACAGCAGAAACGAGAGATTGCTAATTCCTAAACAAAGCCTGGGATTAAACTACTTTTAACCCAAGATTTTTGTACAAGATGAAAACCCCAAATATGTTCCAGTGAGTTTGTGCAGGTGTTAATTTTTGGTGTTATGTTTTGGTTTTGTTACCAGTTCCTTGGAGTAGGGGGATGATTGCTTTGAAACCCCTGGAGAGAACCAGATGACAGAGTTTCAGAAAACCTAAGAACCTTTCTAAACAAACATGTTCCCTGCAGAGAGAATCGGAGCTGTTGATCTTCTCAGCAAAAACACTACCTAAATGTAGCCACAGTTAATTACATACTGTTGACAAGAGACATCTAAAACACTGTGCATTTTATCATCATGCAACAGTATACAAATGACAGGTTTTGACAAGTATTTATTTGTTGTTTCCAGAATTTGCATTCACTATGACAAGCGTACTTTAAGTCATTATGCCTCAGTGCTGTTTAGTCAATCATCCTTTACTTTTGAAGTTAATTCTAGTTCAGATAAACATGCCCAGATCTGCAGCTTGTGTGATATCAGTAGAGGTTTTAGGTCTTAGGCAGAACATTAACACAGTGGTTGTGCCTGAAACTATCAAACACTTGATTAATGTTTCTACATCCATTAGAATAATGGAAATGGAAGATTTTGTTTTCATGGTATAAATTCACTCATTTGAGGAGAATTATGTAATTATGTAATTGCCCTTCTGTGCCATACATGTGGTAATCTCTTCATCTAATTTTTTTTCAGAAGACTTCCAGGCATTTTGGGGTTTTACCCCCTAAGGAGTTTTTGCAACGTTTACTAACAATAAATAATATTGTCAGAAGTATTTCTAAGATTTTCTAAGAGCATTTCCTTCTATGCAGGTTCCTTTTTATTTTTTCTTTTTTTTTCTTTTTTTTTTTTTTTTTTTTTTTCTTTATTCTGATAATTTTAAAGTGAGGTTTGTGCAACTCTTATATGGGTGACACAGATAACTAAGGTTCTAATATCCATGACTGAATGACTAGTACTGGGCTAGAAAACCCAGGCTCCCCTATTTCTTTTTAATGCAGATACTCAGATAATCAGATAAAGGGGGAAAAGATAGAGGTAGAAGCAATGAAACATTGTGATCTTCCATGATTATACTTTACTGTATCACATTTAAAAGAAACAAGATAAAAGACACACACAGAGCTTAGTAATGTAGCATGTTATGCTAGTTGTTTGTAGACTTTCTTCACAAAATGATCTGTAATCTCACTTACCTGGGGGTTGTATTTGCTTAAGCACTAGTACTGGGTAGTGCAGTGACATAAGAGAGACTCTAAGGACAGACAGATAAATTTTTCAACTTACATGTTGTGAATGCATTTTTGTTTCACAATGTCATATACCTCTTAAGACCATAATTTCTTTTAATGTGTTGCCTCTTTCGACATGCAGTTCCTTTGGAGGACTAAAGTCCTGCCTCTTTCCCTAAGGAAAACTGAAATGGGTACATTGAACTGATTTACTGAGCACCTAGTGATATTTTGCATTATGAAGTCATTGTGAAAAAAAGATAAAATCAAAAGCAAAGCAACTTGAAAAAATTAATATGGGTAAATATATATATATATATTTAAAAGTAAATCCAGATGGATTCAGCATGTTAAGAATCGCTTAGCAACAACATAAGCATAGGCATAGAAATCAGAGCAAAAGATATATCCCTTTTCCCTGTTATTGACAGCCTCAGAAATTCCCTCTGGAATGTAAACATGCTGTACAAAATGTCTGGAGTTCATATTTCTGCATTCATGTCTTTTAACTTAACCTTTTGTTGTTTTTTCACTATTTCTTCAGTATTATCTAAAACTAAATAACATATTTTGCCAGAGACCAAAAAAAAAAAAAAAAAACAGAGGAAAAGCAGACATTACAGAATGAAAACTTGTGACTAAGAAACTGGCTATCTGGTAGCTTAAAATTCTTGCATACACAATGGATCTGGTTTTCAGTCATGCAGACATCACAACACTTATGTAGCAGCAACTTACACTGTGTATAAACAACAATGCTTATCAGAGTTTGCACTTGCCACCGAGACAGCTTAAATGAAAAAGGCTGTCCTGGTCTGCCAAGCATTGCCCTTGAGATTTCAACCATATTTGCTGCAGAGCACCAGGTGATTCTCTTTTACATCCCTCTAAAAAAATCATACTTAAATGAGAGGTCAACAAGATGAGTATCTCTCAACTTGTAGTTGGCATGTACAAGCCTACGCTACCAGAACAAAAATCAGTTTCCCCAAGCATTAGCCTTCAACTGCTCATGTTTTATTGCAGATACGTATTTAAAATGTTAATATTTAAATTAAATTTACCTCCTTTTTTTTTTTTTGCAAGATGTGTTTTCAGTTCTGGATATGACTAAACCAACTGTCAAAAATAATCCTGTCCCAGTATTTCTGACAGGGATCAAAACCAAAACACTAAAATATTTTGTTCTTGCTAGGTCTCCAGCTAGAGCTGTTCAAGGTTCAGTACACTTCATATAAGAATACAGATTTTGGTAATGGAATAGAAACACTAAATCATGGATCATTCGCCAATCACATCAGACTCAGGTCAAAGAAATGTATCTAATATCTTTAGAGTATATTTTAAGGATCTCATTTCTTGTACTAGGAAAAAAAAAACAACAAAAATATTTTTACACAACTGAAATGAAATGTTTAATTTAGTGTGTCAGAAATTAGCACTTCCCAGTGCCTATGGGCATTCCTTCTACAGTGGTAACTGTGTTGCTTATACAGCAGCTGAATGTGACAGAGAGGCCTTGCTCACTGCTGTTGTCTTTGGCTGTTTTCCCATGCACTTTTATTTCTCTCTTTGTAATCATACAGTTGTATTTTGTAAAGATATAAGCAAACAAGGCAAAAGAAGGCACCAAAGATCTCTCTGGTACCCATGCTGCAGTAACGAGAGGCGTATGTAACCATACAGTGGTACTTTGCTAAGCATTTCCATTTTTGTTATGTAGGACAGGATCCAGAAAAAAATAGAATAAGCAGCAGTTTCTAAAGTCATTATTTTAAAATCCTTATTTTGCTTTCACTTGCCCAGCATCTGTTTCCAAGGAAACAGAAGGAGAAGCCAGAACCAGTAAAGAAGCAGTGATACAAACAAATGCACCATCTTTCAGTTGCTGGCTTCTTTCATGTTTTTCTAGCTCCTGAAGTCACAGACAGTAAGGCCCCTGATAGTTTAGAATAACATAAAAAAAATGAATATAGTTTTAGTAAGTACTTACATATATATAAACAAAAAGGAGTTGCCAACACAAGTGGTTTTTAATATGGAGGATTTTAGCTGACCATGGACTGAGAGATGGAATTTGAAATAGGAGGACATGTGGGTCCAAGAGATAAAATTGTGGTGTGTAAAGTGGAGTAAATTACAGCAAAACAATATTAAAGACTCTTCCATGAAGTACTGAACAGAAATTGTAGACTTATTTATTACTTTTCACGTATCGTCTACTTTCCAGATGTCTCCAGGCTAATCAGGAGGATGTTGTTTCATTTCCTCACCTTTGGCACACTGTCTAAGATAA
Organism: Momotus momota; assembly: GCA_028565915.1. Lineage (NCBI taxonomy): Eukaryota > Metazoa > Chordata > Aves > Coraciiformes > Momotidae > Momotus > Momotus momota. The sequence continues at coordinate 28,177 of JAOXNV010022369.1, read as the reverse complement.
AATACAGGAATTTATGGCAACTTGATCAGTTCAAAGTGTGCTAAATTTTCAAAGGAAGTAGAAGCTTCTGAATTCAGTTGTAGACTCTGCCACATGGTATGTACAGCATAACAAGGTCAATAGTTACTCCTACAACAACATTGCTTTTAGCATAGTATCAGCAGACCTCTTTATACATTTTACTGAAGAAATGTTTTCTTGTTCAGAAAATGCTAATTTGTCAAAAAGAAAAAAAAAATATTCTGTGGTCAGGGATAATTAGTTCTATACAACATAGCTCCTTGTTATTCCTATAGTATTTTTTGGTTAAGGAAATTTATCTTGCCTTATGTGTCACACTGCACAATTGTACAAAGTTAAGTAAAAACTAAAACAAAGTAGGTAATAATTAAAATATGGTCAGTTTGGGAGGTTTAGTGGTACTCAATGTATATATATATAATGTTTAAATATGGATAGAAATGAATATATAAACAGGATATTTACACTGTAACTAACCACGAAGAAGACTATTTGCTCTCAATCTGGACTTCAAATTTTGATCTTCAGTGGTTACTATTGCATCAGATTTGTCCCTGCTTGCTAAATCTGCATTATGCCTGACATAAGAAAGCTACAAACATGGGACTACTGTTACACACAAAATCGAATGCAATGCAACAATGTGATCTCAACTGCATTATACTATCAAACCCATGTGTCAATCTCTTTTGTTAAAGTAAATGTCAGAAATATATAGGTATCCAAGCAGCAAAACTACTTTAAAACATTATCTGAATCCCTGCATAGCAACACCACATAAATCATTATCAGACCTCTTCTACAGCACAAAAAAACCTTGGAGCTTCATGAAGCTTCCAGTCATGTTACCCTAGAACGTGTGCTTTTGCAAGTACCCTTTGTAGGGAAGTATTGATTTACAAGTAGCTAATAAGAGTGATTCGCACATTCAGGTTTCAAATTTATGGATCAAATCTTCTGTTATTTTTGTTTATAATTATGTTAATTAGCTATGCTTCTCCAACTTATGTTATTCTCTAAGTATTTTGAAAAATTCAATAAACAGTCTTTTGAAACTCTTATTTCTATTCACTTTTCAATTATCTGAAAATGTTATAAATGTATGGTTGTATCATAGTGGCTGGTTTCTAATGGATTCTGGAAGATTTCAGCAGTTTCTCCAGATCAAAGAGTTTATCAAAATTAGTCTTATTCCGTATCATTTTGCTTCATGTCAAGTCCAAAAGACATTGATTCTTCCCTGTAAGGAATTCGTAAGACCACTAAAAAGGGCACAGGGGGAAACACTTAGATAAACTTCTGTGCTGTCCTCTTGAACTGGGAGGTTTCTGTGGGGGAGGATAAACTGCATGCTGCATCTAAGAATAGTGGCAATTTGTGCTTAGGTGGTTAGACATGCCGGCAGGAATTTTTTTTGTCTATTTTCATCAAAATAAATAACTGGTTTACATCTTCCTTGACAGTGTCATACAAATTCGAATTTCACATGAACTGGAAAGCTAAAAACTTTTAGAAATTCACTAATGTTCATCAGACTACTTACAGAAATTTATTTGGTTTATGTGCCTAGATGCTAGCAGTGGGGAGCTACAGGGAGGCCTCTGTGAGAAGAGGCTGGGGCTGCCCTGTGCTGGACGCAGATGTTTCCAGATGTCTCCAGCTGACCAAACCACAGGGCAGAGCTGAGCACTGCAGCCAAGCTAGTGGGAAAATGCATTTAAACAACCCTGGACAGAGGAAGAAAGAACAAAAAGAGTAAGAAATAACAGAAGAAACATCAAAGTCATAGGAGGAGGAGATGCTCCAGGCACTACTATATTCCCTGCAGTCTGTGGAGAAGACAACAGTGGAAGTTGTCCCTCTGCAGCTCACAGAGGACCGTGTCAAAGCAGCCCATGGAGGACACCACAGTAGAGCAGGTGGATATTCCTGAAGGGACTGTAGCCCATGGGAAATTCATGCCAGAGCATGTGTGAGGGAAAAAGCAGCAGAGAGAATCTGCTGTGTGCACTTCGGGGTCAGGGCAGGGATGTCTGGAACAATGGAGTGCAATTGAGCCTGGGAGAGGTGGGAAGAAAGCTATTGCTTTAATGTTTGTCTTTGTTTCTTACTACCCAAATTTATTTTAATCAGTAATGAATAATTAATTTTCCTCAAATCAAGTCTGGTTTGCCCGCAATAATAATTTACAAGCAATCTCTCTAACTTTATCTCAACCCATGAGTTTTCTCATCTTATTTTCTCCCCTTCTACCACTGAGGAGAGAGGGGGAGGGAACAGCTGAGTGGATATTTGGCTGTTGGCCAAGGTTAACTTACCACAGGGGAAAAAAAAATCAACCAACTTCGATACTAACAAAAATGGGAAGATAATATTTAGAAAATATTTATTTTTAAATGGCGGTTTAGACGCTACCCATAAAGACAGGATCTCGTAAAGTGTCAAGCATTGACTAGAAAACATGTGAAGAGAGTAAACTGAACTTTTCTGAGCTTTGTGCTACCTTTCTTGAATTGCAGTTGACACATAATCCACACAGTTTACGGTCCACCCAACTTTACTTACATATTTTTGTGTGTGTGTGTATATACACACATATACAAAACAGAAGTCATTTTCTGTGTTCCAAATATTTATTATTGTCAAACCTCCATGTGAAATAAAGTTAAACAGATTTAGTTCAATGAATTATTTATTTACAATTTTGTTTAGAAGTTGTATTTAAACTGTTTAGGAGATATTTTATATATTAGATTAAACTCCATATCATATTTGATTAAGTTATCTAAAAGTTATTATTCTTATGTCTTAAGTTACAGATACCCTATACTTCAGATGAAAACAAGTGTGTCAAAACTTCACTATTTATACACTTTAAGCAAAGCTGGTTTGACACAATTTCCTGCATTTTTTTCTACTTCAGTAAATTCATTTCTTTCCCATGTATAACCATGGAAGAAGTATATTCTGTGAAAGGTAAGAGACCTTCAGGCATCCCCAAAGCTAAATCCATTGCAAAGCAGGCAGATCTGGAAATGTGCAATGATTCATTTTACAACCTTCTTACTAAAAATCAGGGTTGACTTGTTTTTCCTCTATACCTCAAAACTTTATTGATGGGAATAAATTGATGTTGCAGTCTTGTATCAATTTTGCTTCATGTTGTTTTATTTGAAGGAAACCAGCCTTTCTGAAGTAACCAAAGAAGTAGAGCTGTAACAACAATTCAGAGAACTGCGAACTATTAAAGACTCTCTAAGCTTAAAAACTTACTGAAGTGCATTCCTTAAGATCCTCTTTTACTCTCATAAAAAGTGATTAAAAAAGATATTATTTCAAACCCACTGAAAGAAGTCATCCAACTCTCCTAATACACAGAGATCAAATTACAAGAAAATACTCCAGAGATACAACATGAATTACAATAGAACAGGAAAGACTGAAGCCTGTTGTAGCTGTAGTAGCAGCTAGAGCAGGATCAAGTAATGAGCAAGCTATTGCAATGTAAGTAGAAATGACCTAAACACACAGTGAATTACAATTTATTAATATCAGCCTAAGCATATGATTTAGTTACTTTTGATGTTGGAAATTTCTTTATAGCTTGATAATTGTGCTAAAGACTGTTAGATGTTTTGTTAGCAGCTCTGCAGCATGTTTCTGACTTCAGCTTACAGTATTTCAGTTTCTAAAGATGATGTTCAACTCAGACAAATTATGTAGTTAATTATCATACCTGAAATTTTATGTTAGAAATCTTTTTCCTCTTTTGTCAGACTAAAAAGCACTGTTTTTCCATTGCTTGAACTCTAGTACTCCAGCAAGAAAATGTATTCTCCCAGTATTTTTGAACTATGGAAATGTAAGTAATTGAGTATTGGGAAAATACGGGAACTATGTGACCTACAGAGTGATAATTATCCTCTTTGATCTGCAAAGGGGGCATCTTCTGAGGATGGCACATTATCTGATAACATGCCATCCTCACAAGGATTAGGAAATCTTACAAGGATTTTAAGGAAATATGTTACAAGGATTAGTAAAATCCTTGACCCTATATCTTTCTTAGAAAGAAGATGCTTTAAATCCTGTCCCCTGCCACTGCCTTCAGAGGTTAAATCAATTCCAGATTCAGACACTTAATTCCAGCTGTTTAAAATAGAGGGCTAGGATTCAGCTTGGTAATAAACACACATAAGTGCAGGTATATATACATAAAGTGGTAGCTAAACCTATATTAAGGTCAATATGGAGTACTTGAAGAAGTTAGCAAAGTTAGTCAGAGGACCTAAAAATACCCCAAAACATCTGACCTGAAAAGTTATCTGAACTCACTGGCCTGGAAACATAAACTGCCATCTCCTTGGGCTGGGAATATAGACTACCATCTCATGTAGATACACCTGGGGACACCTGTGTTAGGGCACTGAGAGGGCCTGCTGTGCTCAAGGGCAGCCATTGTAGGTCATCCCTATCCAGGGCCCTATCCCATAGCATCCCACAAGGGAGAGGAGCTGGACTGGATGGGGAATGTTGACTAGGGCCAGTCAGTGATTTCTTCGCAAGATCATGGTGACGGGGCAGTGCCAAGGTTCAGACAAGAAGTCATATCTATAGACTGGAACCGGCATCAATAGTGTACATGACCAAAGCTAGGTATGCAGCTACAACATAGCTCAGATGGGGATTAAGCACAACAGACTCAATATAAAAGCTGCTCTAAATCAAAACGAAGACCTATTGGGACTTCTTATTAGAGTTCTTCAAAGAGAACCTCCACTGACATGTCTTGTATCTCTTTCTTCAAAATAACTTTTATCAGCTGGCTACATTTGGGGTTAAATCGTATCCCAGATAACTGGGCTACACTTCCTCATTCCTATTGTTTAGCCAACACACAGTCAGAAATATGCGAGTCAGGAATGAGCAAGGTACTGCAGGTTGACAAAACTCTAAATCTCGCCTAGGTGTTGAGAAATAGAATTACGGAATTCTGATTTAAATACATTTTAGGCATTTTATTTTAAACTATACTAAACTTCCATCCTCAATAGATGGAAGCATCTAATTTTCTCTCCAAGTCAGACACAAAATACGGAGAGAAAGCAGGTATTCAGACGAACATGCATACATGATATTTTATGTTGCCTAGGATTTGGGCTTCTTTCCTTTTCCTATAGACAAGCTTAGGCATTTATCTGAGCTGACATGGATTTTCTTGATAGGACAAATGATTATATTTTAAATGATATTATGCCTTACTTTTATCCATACCTCACCAGAACTACATTCTAAAAGCAAAAGAAAGAAACATGTAGTATATTTTCATGTTTATGTTTAAGTATTTCCCCGAAATCATTAAAATACAATGTAATGAGAGATAACAAGAATTGTTTTCAGTTTTAACTGAACTGTATCTCCATTTCAGTTTTCTACATCTTTATGAACTCTCTGCCTTTGATTTAGGAGTAATGCAATGTGACATGATAGCCACCAGCCATGTCAAGCTAAGCTAGCAGTTTTAAATGGTGAAGTATTTTGCAAAATTTGTTTAAAAATGCATGCAAAGGTTCAAATACAATGTGCCACCTTTTAGTGCTTGCAATCAAACTCCAGTGGACAGAATTAGTCTTATATCCCCATATTACAGCCTGACATATCCCTCATAATGTCTCTTCATGCATCTATGTATAAGGCAGAAATGCCTTGTTTCCCAGACATTAATAAGTAGAAGATTTTCATTTCAAGATTTTCATCTTCATCATCTTCATAATTTATGAACATAACTTTTCTAAACCAGTAATAGGTGTGAATCTCATCAGGTGCTGTGATCACAGATGGCCTCGACAGCGGCAGGTGTATGGAACAACAATGTGTGGTAGTTGAAGACTGTGCTGAAGGTGCTGAGTACAGATACAGGCTCTTTTTCCTTTTCAAGTTAAAAATAGGCTCAGTGATTCCTATTGTAGTTATGAGACAAATATTAGGGTTCATCTAATGCTTTTGTCTCATTTTCCTCAAATACAGTAAAGGTTGATAGGGATTTATACTGTTGCTACTATCCTACAACACTGAAGTTCTCTATTCTGACCAGGTCCAAGAATTCTATGTGATCAGCGTGTCACAGAAGTGTTTCGTAATGTTTTCCATTAGAACTACCTGATGGAACTTAAGCTTGTATAAGTATTTAATTCTGAAACATATGATACATGTTTAGGTTTGTATATCTTACATTCAGTATCTGCTTAGACAGCAATGTAATAAAACTGCTGTTGTATCACAGCGTCATAAAATCACAGAATGATTTAGGTTGGAAGGGACCTCCCAAGGTCACTTAGTTTAACTCCCCTGCAGTGAGCAGGGACATCCTCAACTAGATCAGGTTACTCAATGCTTTGTCAAGCCTCACCTTGAATATCTCCAGGGATGGGCATCAACTACTTCCTGGGCAACCTGTTCCAGTGTTTCCCTACCCTCATGGTAAAAAACTTGTTCCTAATATCTGATCTAAATCTGCCCTTCTCTACTTTAAAACCATTTCCCCTCATCCTATCACTACAGGCCTTTGTAAACAGTCCCTCTCCAGGCTTCCTGTCACCCCCCTTCAGGTACTGGAAGGTGACTATTAGGTCACTCTGGAGCCTTCTATTCTCCAGGCTGAACAACCCCAGCTCCCCAAGCCTGTCTTCATAGGAGAGGTGTTCCAACCCCCTGCTCATTTTTGTGGCCCTCCTCTGGACTCGCTCCATCAGGTCCACGTCCTTCTTGTACTGAGGGCTCCAAAGCTGGACGTAGTACTCCAGGTAAGGTCTTACCAAAGCAGCTCTCTCGATCTGCTGTCCACACTTCTTTTGATGCATGACGGGATGTGATTTACCTTCTGGGCTGCAAGCGCACGCTGTCTGCTCATGTCCAGCTTCTTGTCCACCAGCACTCCCAAGTCCTTTTCCACAGGGCTGCTTTCTATCTCCTCATCCTCCAACCTGTATTGATGATGTGGATTGTTCCAGCCCAGGTGCAGGACCCTGCACTTGGTCTTGTTGAACCTCATGAGGCTCACCTGGGCCCACTTCTCCAGCTTGTCCAGGTCATTCTGGATAGCATCCCATCCCTCTGGTGGGATATATATCTCTGTAAGAGAAGAATGGATTAAAAAAAATATATGTAGTTCAAAATTTGATATTGCTATATTTTGTCTTGATTCAAAACTTGCTGACATTAAGTAAGAAAATTCCATTCTTTCTTGAAACAAGCCTTTTCTGATTATAATTTTTCATAGTTTAAGTTATTAAGTTAAAAGCAAACAAACAAAACCCTAACTAGAGTAATTTGGTTGATCAGACTGGAACTAATTTCTTTATTAGACTACAGTAGTTCAATACTACTAATAATAGTGTTCTGGTACACACTTACTTTCATACAACAATTTTTTTTTTTTCTTTTTCTTTGTAAAATAAACAATTATCTATAAATATTTTTGCGATGGGAAGGGCAACATTTCTCCACTGCTCTGAGAGAGAGCCTATTTTTTCTTCAGACAGTTAAATGTTCATCAGGTAAAATTTAGTGCAACCAAATCAGTCACACTCCAATATCAGCACAATGGCAAATGCTTTTATTCTCTAACATACTGTCATATTGCTCACAGCAATGAATTTAGTCAGCTTTGCAAATGACTTTCCGTAGAACAGCTCTTAGACAACTAAAACTAACTGGATTTGGGGGTGGGAGGAATGAACAAAAGAAAATAAATAATAATTTCCAATAATTGGAAATCAAAGACTTTAGTGGGTTTTTTTTGTTCTGTTTTTTTTTTTGCTTTCCTGTCTTTCTTGACTGCAGAATTTACAGGAAAACGGTATTGTTTATCTGTTACCACTGACAATTATTTCTGTAAAATTCCTCTTTTTGTGATATTGTAATGAAATCCAGAGAAATAGAATGATAAAAAATTTAGAAAAAAATAATTATAGCCCCACAAACTATGCCCATGAAGATGCAGTATTTAGGGACTTCTTTTCCAAATCAATGACTGTGTAGGAAGTCTCAGTAAAATGAAATAAAAGGTAGACGTCAAAAATCACAGCTTTTAGAAAACAGGCCACCAATGTTGCTCTGCATCCTTTTAGTTCATTTGAAATGTGCAGACTGTGTGCATGTGAAAATAAATATTTTTTTGGTAGCATATATTCTTAAATTCTTATTATTTATTATAAAATTATTATTATTGATGTTAGAAAATGGATGTCTTTGTGTCTATCTGTCTGTGTCTGTGTTGAGGACCTTACCTTTAGACTTCAGCTTGTGAAAATCTGAGAAACACAGTTAATAATTTAAGCATTAAGCAACCAGGTAGCTCTTCATTGTGCTCAGAAACAAAGATATGGTGTACTTCAGGTAAGAAGGATCAGTGGGAAAGAGAAAATGCAAAACTTCATGTTGCTTTCACTAGTCCAAGTGGTAAAGGGTAAAAGAGCAGAACAGACAATGCAAAAATGGTTCTAAATAAAGTAATTTTCCTTTTTCTATTCAAGCTTAATATTAATTATGTTACCTTCTAAAAAGCTTTGTGTAAAGAGATGTATTATAGACTCGTGTTGAAATATTAACATATCATAGCTGCAGGTACCTCACAATGCGTGTCTTCAGACAGGTGACTAAGAAAATGGCAGTAGTTTTCATGGAAACAGTCTTGATTTTTAGCTATTTATAGAATAGCTTGTTTTGAGCATACATTTACATTGTCTAAGAGTCTGAGTTTGTTTATTCTATTCTTACATCTTCACTGATGAAGTCATACAGCATTATAAGAAAGATACTCTAAGCTAAAAGCAAAAATCCATGGACACTCTGAAGCTCATTTGATTCACAAAACGTCAAAAAAATCTGAGCTGCCAAGATGAGAGAGTAAAATCTCAAACTTCTACTAACAGGGCTTTTAGAAGAAGGAAAAAAAAAGAAGAAGAAGAAGATAAATTAAATCTTAATTGATTGCTAAGAAGCTTCAAAGTGAATGTAGGTAAAGATACTCAATATTTGCGAGAGCAGGATGCTTGAGAAAACAAGTGTTAATGATTTTGGCTGAAAATGGCACACTGAGAGTGTGCTATACACATTATCTGAAATTTTGAATCAAACTTAACTAGTACTTTTACATTTAATCCTTACTGCAAAATAGTGGGACAGTGGGTGATTTAGATGGATTTGTTGCTTAAACTTTGTATGAACATACTCTATCTTGAAAGTGGAAGTAATTGACTAATCTGTCAGGAAAATCTATTTAAAACCAGACTGTGACATTTAGCTGCTCTTTCAGAGGTAAGTGAAAACACACTCTCTTGATGTGAGACAACAGCTCAACTGAGCACCTGTAAATTCTACATAATTGGGGCCACAACCTGCATGTGGGTTGTTTTGAAATTGCTACAACACTAATCAGAAGAAGTAAATGGTCGGGTCTTGAAAGGTCAGAAAAATTTAGTATGGAATTCCTAGACTCTTTGTTCAGAAGAAAGCCAGGAGATACCCATAACTGCAGGTTTCTGGTTTAGTTTACTCTTTCTATCCAATTGTTTTCCAAGGGGAGCTTGACATGTTGGAAAATCCCGATGAGAAAGGGATGTAATCATTTAGCACTACATTTAGATACTGCAAGACACTTCCATTTGGACAATAAATCATCCAAAATGTGAAAAGCATTGTTTGCAAAAATGAATACTAATTATAAAACAAAGCAAAAAACAAGGCCATGCTATATAAATGTTTATAAGTATAGCTTCATCAAATGTATTAGTTTTGATTGTGAGTCTAAACATGTGTTCCTTTCTCCAGAACACGTCACTATCTCTGGGTGGAGGATAGCAGTAGAGATGGGACACAGTGTAGGACATGGCAAAAGATGAAGAAGGACTGGAAGACACACCCTGTAAGAAATTTATTAACTACTTAGAATTAAATTCTTAAAGATACTTGGGTACTACAACACCCATATTTGACCCTTTAATATCCAGAGCAGTGAACCAGTAACGCAGAGGATGTCTGCAGCTTGATGAAATAATAGTATTTTTCTCCCAAGGAATTTCTTTCCTTGGGAGAGGTAGATGATCCTAATACCAAGTATCTTGCTCCCACTTCCCTTGCATAGCCTCAGCTGAAAAGTAGAAAAGGACTGAAAACTTGCCCCGGAAATGACAGCCATCTGTAGTTTGAACTGATTGTGCCCTGTCTGGTTCTGAGGAGTGCCTGGGAGGACAAAACTGGGCTGGCCAATCAGTCTGTAAGTGACAGCGACAAGCAAAGTGCTTCCAGAGTGATTCTCTGTGTATGAGCAATAGTATCCATTCATCTCTAAGGTAAATTTTACACTAGTCATGTATGGACTTCTTACTGCTGGTAAGCATGGAGAGTCCAGCCAAGTAGCTGGGGAAAGACAATAACATTCACCCTTGGGAAATGATTGGAGAGATGTGTTTGCTTCCCTATAGAAATTGATATTTCATTGATCAAGAGAACCTGAACTGATAAATCTAACAAGTCTTAGTTGGAAAATGCACAAAGTGTATATAATTCAGCTGTGATGTCTGACAACACCAGCTTGTGATGAGAACTGGTATCTCTCATTATTTTTTTTTATTATTAGATCAAGTGAGATGGTTAGTAAAAAAAAAAAAAAAATAGTGGGCAAGCATACTTTTTAACCTTCAAGCATTTCTCCATGCCTCTTCATAACAATGAGGAAATCTTCAGAATACCGTTGAGGGAAGTTCTCGAGATAGATGTTAAATGTGGGAACTTAATCTGTGTACTCAAACTCATGTGTGTAGTTGAAAAGAGGAACTCTTTCAATTAGGTATCCTGTTGCTTGGCCTCAGGGCCACAATAGCTACCCAGACCTCAAGTCCACATTAACTGACCGAATAATCTATATTCAACTTTCTCATCGGCAATGCACAATAAAAGGAACTGAATATTTTACAGGGACTAGATGTTTTCTGGCCTTCGAAAAGAACTGAAGTTTAGGTTATATTGAGGAGGCAGAGAAGCCTACCTAGGGTAGAAGTACTTTCTGACATATTTTAGCTTTTGATTACTCCACGGTCTATGTCTGCTTCAAATTAAAACCCTTTTTAATCCTCACAAGTTTTTAAAAAAGTAAAAAATCATTAAATGCTCACGTTGGATTTAATTAGAAAAAAAAAAGTAGTTTAAATATGAGAAATTAAGGATTATGGCTCATAATTTATGTTAATTTTATTAAAAAAAAACCTCTAGAATTTTTTATGGATAAGATTCAAAATACACAGAATGCTCTTTAAATAACTAGTAAGCAAATATTGCAGAAAAATACGAAGCGTATGTTCCATACAAAGCCATACAAAGGAAGGGATGAAATGTTAAACATTTCATTTTGCATTTTTTTTATTTAATTAATGTGAGCAGATATTAATAATGATACAATAAGAGGATAAATCCCATGGTTTTCAGCATGTCTGTGTATGCATGCACCAGGACTCTTTAATGGTCTGCATTTTAATTCTGAAAAACAATGATTTTTTTAATTTTCACAAGAATTTGGAAGTTTTTATTTAACTCAGCATGTGGGTCAGTGGGTTTAAAAAACATTTTAGTTAAAACTGAAAATAATAAATACACTGGTTTAGGATTGACAATAGCTTAAGCAATTTTGAGCATCATTGTTTTCAGCATAATAATGTCTAAAAAAAAGACAGAAAAAATATTCTTTATGCCTCTATAGTGAACTAGAAAGTTTACTTTCTTTAAATTTTGAACCACACAAATTGATACTGCCTGGGATTGTTCATATATTTATGATGATATTATGCTTTATTTTCATTTATTTCTATTACATCTGGAGAAAAAGTTCATTGTGTTTAGTGGAATCAAATTATGCAATTTGAAAACAGTATGGTTACAAAAATGCCGATATGACAAAATTCCCCATAAGCAGAAAGATCTTAAGACGAGCAAGTTGTTTTTTTCTTCTATGGTCAAGGGAAGAAGCTTACCCCCTATTTGAAAATAAGTATCATCATCCTTATACGAAATGGGAAAATGGGGAATTACACCATTGCTGGTGGAAAATATGGACACAAGTTACCTAGGCAGCTAATAGCATAACCATTACCATCAAAAACAAGAGTTAATACAGATAGGTAAGAACATTTCCAGGAATCACTCTAGAAGCTATAGTTCATGCATTTGACCAACAGTATTCTTGAGTCAGTATGCAAAAACAAAGCTTATGAAAATTCTGGTCTTCCTTTAATACAACTGTTCAAGAGCTTATATGCAAGTTGCAATTTCACAGGCGAATCAGAACAGCAGACAATAGGACACTACTGAGCTAAAATTTACTAACTGAACCAAGAGGGGAATAGGTCATGTCAGGAAAAAACTATGTGAGTGTGTACACACAAAAAAAATGTGCATGCTCAGTTCTCTAAGGTCTTTTCTTATCACCAGCACAGCAAGGAGGCACAGTGAGGCCAGCTGGGGGGTAGGCAACTCTCACCTGCCTCAGCATCAGCCTCTGAGCATCACTTGGGTATCAATGTGTGGTTCTTCTCTTTATTCCTCTGCCTCCGCATGTTACTAAACATCTACATAACAACATCCTCCCATGTCCCTTAGTGTTTATTATCCAAATCTTGGCAGATGCTGCCATGGGTGGTTACACTGTGCCTTCCTGGCAGTTTAAGTGTTGCTTTCCTATCACTTGTTGACCTCTTGCCCATACATTTACAGGCTCATGAAACTCAGGTCTCTTTGTACTGCAGTTGGCCACAGCTCATCTTACTCAATTACTCACCCCTCAAACAAGACAAGGCTGTGATGGCCCTGCATCATATGGTATAATGAGGCTAGCAACTAAAGAGAATAAATTAGAAAAAGTACAGAGAAAGCCTGCTGAGATAAATAGGGGTGTTTTTTTGTTTGGTTTTTTTTTTGAAATGTGGAACAAAACCCGCTTGGGAAGACAAGATCGGTTTGTTTATTTTAGCACTAACTTCCTTTTTTTGTTGTTGTTGTATAGCAAAGTGACCTAACTTTAGATTGCATATCTGCAGGCTGCTGAACTTAAGTGGATAAAAAACTCAATCAGAAAAAGTTACGCTCCTCTAAGAAAGCACAAAAAAAGAGCATATATGTCGATAATCTCACAAACCTACTTTAACTCCAGAGTAGATTTAGGACAGAACACTTCATAACTAAAACCAGCAGAAGTGAGAGTGGAGAAAACCAGAACAACTAATACTGCAGTATTTGTTTGCACACTGAAGAAGGCCAGGGCACAACATCAGGCACTGGCATACAATTAACCCTACTGCTTATTTGTCTGAAAACTTCTTGCTGTCCCTCTGTATTCAGCAGCTCTCTCCCACACAATGCAGGGTGAGTACAGGGTGGAGGACAGAATATACCAGCGGTCACTTGCCCTAGGCACTATAAATAAGTCCTCCCTGTTCTGTGAGAGGATGAGATTAGATCAAAGGATGTGCAGGTTGCCTTTTCACCTACCACAGTAAGGGGCTTGGCTGACTATGAACCTAGGCATAGCCCAACCAACCATTCATAGTCCAGCACTGGAAATGTCTTTCTGTTTGGGTTTAAGGATTTTCTGGAAGCATAGTAAGCATCCACTTTGATTTCAGAAGGACCTGGGTCTCCCATGGGTATTATGTCTTTTCTTCCCATTCCATGTAGGCACTTTGGATATTCAAGGTCTCCTAAGTGGCACTGAATCCTACTTGGAGGCAACCAAATGTAGCCTACTTGTCCAACTATTTGTGGAGCAACATTTCTTAGAACAGTGTGTTGCACACAATTGTTCTGCACTTGTTTTCTCCCTATCTCTGAGTGCAATACAAGACACTGCATTTCTTCCTCACTATTTTCTGCTTAAATGTTGTCATATATTCTGCACTGTTAGGTCGCAGCTTAAGGTTGAAAAAGTAATTTACCTATCCTGAACTGGCTCACCCACAGATCTCAGGGACATCCACTTGTAAATTATTCAGTACCTTTTATCGTTCACTATCACCTCATCACAAAAAGGATATTCCTGAATGAAGGGCAAAACATCTGAGCTTACATTCTTTCCTGTTGCTGAAAATAATTCACATTATTCTGCCATGCCAGATAAGATGTGCACCTCCTCAACACCTGTCTCCACTGAATATCAGTAGGAAGAGCTGGGTCCCTCCCATTTTCTCTTCCAGCATCTGCTGATTTTCTCTGTAGGATCCTAACATAATCTCCTAGACCACCCTACTGCTCCTCAGCTGACACTTAGAGGTATTGACTACAATCTGACCTCAGCAGTACCTATGCTCATAGATGCAAAACAAACTGGAAGGAAATAGACATAATTCCATGTCAGGAGTAACAGGGAGGGGATAATGTCTGTATGAAGACATTTCTTCAGGTTCCTGAATCACGGCAGGAAAAGTTTACATCAAATGGTGTACACTTTACTTTCAGCAAGAATCAAGAACAATCATTGTCTGGGATGAAACATTTTGTTCTCTTCATCTACATAAAGCTGTAAGCAAAAAACTGGTCCCCAGAATAATTGTAAACCCAGGAAGATAATGAGTCATTCACTACCAGAAGTCAGGAAAGGCACTGGGCAGGGCAAAAGTACCTCTCAACATATCCCTGAACCACCTGAAATCAGGTAACCAACACAGAGCTCACTGCTGGGTATCAGTGAGATGAAGACTTGCAGAAGCCAGATGAAATCAGATGAGGCCTCTGCACTCGTTCTCCACAACAAGCTCCTTCATTTTCTATGCTCCTCTGTATATAGCATGCGGGCTACACGTGAGCAATGCTAAAATGCATCAGAAAAGAAACCATCAATTCTGTCCTATTACATTAGTTTCCAAGTCAAGAATGAGGGATATCAGCCTAGGCACTAACACAGCTGACCTAGATAGAACAAACCAAATATATATTTCAATGCATTTTTGCTTTAAAAGTCTCAGGTGTGAAAAATTTAAGGGAACCAATTAAAATTACATTCAAGGGGACCAAAACAGGACATGGATTGAGATCGTTCAGAACCTAAGCACAGAAGATGATTTTGTTTTAATAATGGAAAGACTAGTTCATTTTTTTCAATAGGGAGGATAGAAACCAAGTAACTAAGATTGTTACGCTTTTTGCTACTTACGATAATCAGAAATATGTACCAAAACACATAAATAGAGGATTTGGAGTCTTTTATAGGGAACTACATCCTTTATATCCACTTAAAATATTGGTAACATCCTGAATTAATAATTAATTACATAATGTCTCTCTTTCTCTTACTTCTTCAGATCACATTGTTGAGGTTTTCATTCAAATGATACACATTTTAATTAATTTCTCCCAACAAAGAGAAGGAAATGTATATTTCTGTTATGATTTCCTATTTTTTTTCTGGAAAGAATCAAGCTCTCATTTTCAGTAAGGATACAAACTTCTAATCAAAAGTCAGAAGGACTCTCAGATGCAGAAACAATCAGGAACACACATTAATATAAAAGTAAAATTGCTTATTTTTAGTTGATATTAGTAAAAAAACCAAACCACTTTATCTGTCCATTAATTGTCAGCAAACAAGTAAAAGAAGCTTATTGAACATGTTCATTAAGAATGGATTGTGTATAAAGGCTTAGAAACGGAAAAAAAAAAAAATTACTGTATTATTCTGCTAATTGAAGTTTAGCTGTTACTTTTCTTTATTGTGGATCACAAAAAAAGACCTTCATTGAAAATACACCAGAATTACTGAGCACTTCTTGGAATTTTTTTATTTTATTTTATTATTATTTGTTACCTTTTTACACTTAATTAAAAAAAAATCATGTTTTTATCTTCTTTAGCTGTATTAAGTCATCCAACTTCCCAATATACAACTAACATGAAGCCTAAGCTCCACTGAAGTGTAATTTAAGCTGTTAAATTAGGGTTTAAATGGCACTGATTTCCAGCTCTTAGGCAGTCCCTCTGCACAGAAGGAGGGAAAGTTGAGACAATTTTACTCAGTGAGCTTAGAGTTTTATCCTGCTAATTAATTATTTCAAGATTAACAGACTTGTAGTGCTGGCCACTAATCATCCAGCTGTGCAGCTTGCTGCTATAGCATTTGCTCTCTTTGCTGATGTTTGTACAAATAAAATAGTTTGAACTAATAATTTAAAGTATAGCTATCCATTTCCTACTGTATCTATACCTTATGTAAAACCTATGTAGTCTTCTATTGTATTCCAAGATTTTATACTGGCAACTGAAAATTATTTAGTGGACAAGGAAATGATGGAAATGATTAATAAGTCAGGATGACAGCCTACAAGGCATAAACATACAAATGATCCTACTTTAGAATCTAGTGTGGTTTTTTAGATTGATTTGTTAGATGTAATTCAGATCAGTTAAGACTGTGTTCTGTAAAATATTAGCATTTGCATCTATAATGTCAGTTTTTCAATATATAAATACAAAAACCCCAAAATCTAGAGACATTACTTGTATATAAACATCTGTGCACTTCCCATAAGTAGAGCACTTTATTTCAGCACGTGGATGATTTACTACTATGTCTGCATTGCACTGCTCTGGACACTGCAAAACCACCCACTGTGCTGTGGTGCACTCAAAACCAAAATGGACACAGATAATTGTTATCCAGGTTACAGGGGATAGAGCACAGGATGTTATGCCTTCTTCCTCAGGGTACTAATAGGTATATAGAATTTTTTTTCTTTTATTGAGGTATAAAATTTTGTAAGACCTTAAAGAACTATGTATACAAAGGCATTACGAGAGATGAGATGAGGAGTGAAGAAATAACTTAGTGGTCTTGTTGTGATTGCACAGCTTGGAAGTGGAACTGTATATTTTTAAGCTTCCTTTCTTAACTCAATGCACTTCGGAAAAAAATACATAGAGAAGTATTCTGTCAGAAAAACCCAGGAATGGAACATGCCTTCTCCAACACAAAACATCTGAGATTAAAGTTTTAGATACAACCTATTATTAAAGGAGAATCCACCATACCATTATTAATGCCACTCTGCACTCTTGCTTCTGAATATTACTCACATCCTGCTGACTCTTCCCTAAGACATGTTACTTTCATGTTTAGAGTCCCCAAAAAGTTACCCACTGGATTCCTTAATTGACCAGGTTTGAGGCAGAGAGTCAAAGTAGGAAAAGTGGAAAGCATAACTAAGCTGTTATGTTATTCATTCATCTCCTTTTAAAGATGGCAAGTATGTACATTACACGTCCCAAACAGTCAATAAAATAGAAATGTTATTTTTTACACCTCGTAAGTGAGAGGAATCTTGGGAAATAGATATATTCTTGGGTGGATAGGGTTTTTAATGAATTTGTCCCTTTCTGGTGCTCATAAAATGTAGGCAAACCCATTGGTTTTAAGGAGTCTGAACAGAGGTCTCTCCTCTGTTACCCCATTACACCCTGTTCTCTCTGCCAGCCTGCTGGTGAGCAGTAGAACTATTGTACTATCAACTCACTTCCCTCATTTCATTCCAGTTCAGCCTAGCCTTCCAAGTAAATTTAAACCATAATGAAAGAAGGATTTTTCCTCTTATCTTTTCCCACAGATTCATGTTTTGCTGCATTAAGGCAACAGTGTAAAGGCAGGACAACGGCTGGCCAAACATTTTCTCTTACCTTTTTTCAACTAGAATTTTTCCGATTGTTAATGAAATTTGACAATGAGAAGCCCACTTCAGAATTCTCAACAGCACAGCTCTGACTGAGAAGACCCAGTTTTAAAGTCACTTCCTACCTGATTAAGTCTTCCGCTTTCAAGACAATGATTGTAATTCCTGGCTTAAAATAAGAACAACTATTTCTTGTCAAATCCATGGTGAGCAGTTAAACCTAGCCATTTGTTTTACTTTTTCTTCTGCTTTTACAGAAAGTAGAAACAAAGGAAAAAAAAAACTTGTTTTATCTTTCTCTTTAGACAACCAAATGGAAAATTTTCAGATCAGGTGGATTTTTATCACCCCGAAAGCATCATTATTCACATAATTCTGACTGTAGAAAGAAAGTGCCTCTAACTTCTGTATCAGGTTGTAATTTAAAATTTCGTTGTACTGGAGTAGTCACTGCTAGAGACTAATAGGTTCATTTGACAGTTTTCTTCCTTGCTAAGTAATGCATGCTCAGTTCCAGCCTGAAATTGTCTAGTTTCAATTTGCAGCCTGTGGAATTTATTTGCTGCATTGAAGATCTTTCTACTACTTTAATTCTGTTTTCTGAAACTGTTATAATCTATGACCATGGCAACACATAATCTTGGCCTACTGCCTTTTGTCAGCTTTCAAAAACAGTATCAACTTCTTTAGCTTCATCACTGAAGCTAACAGATACAAAAGTATATCAAAATGTATGTGAACTGCATCCTTTCTGACAAACAAGCAAATCTCACAAGGATTTTTTTTTTTTGTCTTCTGTGCTTAATTGTTCTGCTGAAAAAGGCAGAAAATAATTTGTGTTTAAATGCCCTTCTATTTATTTTCATTATTCTCTTTTACTCCAAGAGCTAAAGAAGTTATCAGTATATTTAAGAACAGTTTGGTTTTTTTTCCATATTACCTTAGAGATTATGATTTCCTGTAAAAACACAAAATAACAGTATGGAAATATCACCAAAGTGAAGGTGCTTTTTTGCCTTTACTAGTTTTGGTTGCATATGTTAGAAACAATACATTCATTCTATCTTTTAAATATTATAACCTAATGAGGGAATTGGTTTTGACAACAAAATATGAAAAAAAAAAAAAATCTGCGCTCAAAAGAAAGGAGAAAAAAACCCAACAGTGTGAATAGAAAGTGTGTTTGGAGAAAGGGATTCAGGATTAAAAGGATTGCCTGTTTATAGTGAAGGCAAATGGAAAAGAGGAACTTTACAAGTAATCAAAGAGGCTTAACTGAAGCTGAATTGACAACATTGTTCCTATTGACATTTTTCTGTTAAATATTCATTGGAGAGACACCACAGGTGAAGTCCCACAACATGTCGTTTCTAGGAAAGCCTACGATATTTTAAGGAAGATCTCGTCCAGTATTTTCTATCACAAAAGCTTTACTTTTTTGGAATACTTAGGTGGACATTAAGAGAAAACTATTCTTTAATGTAATGTATAGGTTATATGAGGTATAAGGAAAGGGTCTTTTTTGTTCTTTGGTGTCTATTCATAAAATCTGGAGAAGTTTACAAGGCACTGTAACATGTATCTTCCCCTATCTTCCAACTACAGCTTCCAGAGTCTTAGTTGTCAGGGTACTACCCAAAGGTTGTGACATCTGCCTTTCAGTCCGTACTTAAAGACTACTTTCTCAACTATACAAAATAGCAGAGTAAAGAACCTTCCTTCCAGACAGCCTACAGTTAATATATACTCTTAGACACGGTGAAGTGTAGTATTAAGTCTCTTGATGCTGAGTTTGTTCCCTTTGTATCCATCTGCTGCCTTAAAAATGAGAGCTTTTGATTTCAGTTTTGTGAATCTTGCCTTTTGGTTTTATTCCAAGATCAGTATTTATTGCTAAGAAGAATGTAACAAACCATGTCAAAAGATTTTCCATGAAAAATAGAAGACATGTCACCTTACACGATTTACTTGTTAGCTTTATGATTTTGAAATAAACTTAAAACTAAGTTACTTTCAAGTAGCATAAATACTCAAATCCTTTTTTCTATGTTACCAGTATGATTTTTCTGCCACTGCTCAGAAGACAAAAGCTAGAAGAAAAGCCAATACATGTTTTATGCCTCCCAGGTATCTCTTCATAGCAAAGCAATATGCAACTAAAGGGACGCAACCAGTTTCTGCTTTTTTTCCAACTAGTTGGCACTGCAATGAGACTACAGAGCTAGAAATTGCACCTTGTCCTGGTTTTGGCTGGAAGAGAGCTATTTTTTTCTTGTTGCTAAATAGAATAGTGCTCTGTTTTGGATTCTGTACGGGAATTGGTATGAGAAGAATGCTGATGATACACCGATGGGTTTAGTTATTGCTAGAAAATCAAGGACTTTTCAACTTCCTATGTTTTGCTAGTGTGCAGGTGCACAAGAAGCTGGGAGGGAGCATAGTCAGAGCAATGGACCAACACTGACCAATGGAATATTCCATATCTTATAATGTCATGTTCAGTATACAGATGAGTATGGGCTGGAAAGATGGGGTTTTTCCAGGATTATGGTTTCAGGATTTTCTTTCCTCTGAGATTGCTAGCCAGGATCAGGCTGGGCATTAGTCAGCAGCTGGTAAGCAACTGCGTTGTGTATGACTTGTTTTTATATTCTATTATTATTATCATCATTATTCTAATCTTATTTTATTTCAGTTATTAAATTGTTCTACTTCTCTCCCCTGTCCCTCAGGCTGGGGGAGAGTGAGTGAACAACTGTGTGGTGTTTGTCTCCTGACTGGGTTCAAACCATGATGCACCTCCAGATGCATACTGAAATGGTTGCAGTCCTCCAAGTACTATATTTTGGATTCTATTTTATACTCTTTGTGATGATGTTTAGTACTTCTAAACGTTCATATAGGAATATATCTAATATTAAAATATTATTTTATGTGGATATTATATTCTAGTTTATTCTAGTCAATTAAACATGAAGACTTTATTGGAAATTAGATTTATTTTAGATTAAAGTCCTTATGTGTGGTGTATTCAGGCCATGCTGTCTTTGTCTTGTGTCTATAAAATCTATTGAATAATGAAGGGAACAATCAGTATTCAAGCGTCAAAGATTTTTTTCCAAGCACTTGCCTTGGAATTTCAGCCACATTGAAATAGGTATATACATTAGGTAGAACAAAGGCCATAAACATTAATTACCAGCAAAGAAAATAATAACAACAAAAATATCCCTCAGAAAAAAAAAAAAAAAGAGAGAGGAGAAGTTCTCAAGTTCTCTTTCAACTTGGGAGCTATATTCATAACAAAAGCTGAAAGAGCTGACACTAAAAGCAGCACAGCAATTCAAATTCAATTTTAAAGTGGGAATGCCCCAGTGTTGAAAAGCTCCTTCTACCAGCATATAACTGTTAAGTTTATTAAGCTTCACTTCTATGAGAAACTCCTTTCTTAAACTTAATGTCTTTTTGTCCATCTTTATTTGGTTATGGTTACTGATGAATCTCCTCGTTCAGTGATATTATTTATGAATTATAGAAGAGAATAACCTCAGTAGCATGACTGAAAAGATAGAAAATGAATATGATTCTGTTATAGATTATTGCTGGTCAGTGTCTTGTTCACTCTGATTTTTGTTTTCTAATTAGTGATCTAAAAAAGTGCAAATGTTTTCTGGGGATTTTGTCATGTTTAAAAATAGCACAGGGCATACATAAAAGAACAAAGTAGCCTCACTTTCACAGATACAGTTTAGGATATAATCAAACAGCAAGTTCTAAAGGAACACCTGCACTGAAACCTTGCCCACCTCCTCCTACTTATTCTTCTCTGGCAGTGTGCCTCATCTGGCCTGCCAGCTCTCCTCTGCAAGCAAGGACAGCTGCAAGAGAGAAAGAAAGCTCATCTTCATCAAAACACTCTTTGAAGCTCTTCTGAGGATAAACATTCTTCATTTATTAACAGCTTAATGCTTTGATAAAAGCTCGCTTTGTTAAGTAGTTTGGCTTTCAAGAGCTGCCCACGTAGATATTTGCATGAAGTTTATAAGGACTTTCAGACAACATGGGATTGCCGGAAATATTGCTGAAGGCATAGAAGTAAAAACAGAGACCATATTCCTACTAGGAAAAGAGAGGAAAAATCAAAGGAAACTTATGTTCAACAGGCTTTACCGTTTTCTGAATTATCATAGTCTTCTCTGTATGAAAGTGCCATTATACAAAATGCCGAGTAGCTTTGCACTTGATTTTGAGTAGGTCAATGGAAAGAAAAGTTTAACCCGATATATGCAGTTATAACCCATACGAAGGCAAAAATGTAATGAAAATGTCAAACCCAGTGCAACTTAAAGTAACAATCACTTACATACCCAGGGGAAAAAAGGAAGCCAAACAAAAAATACTGTCTAGACATATCTCATGCAACTAAATGATTTAGGTCATAATTTCTCCTAAGTACAGAAACATGTGACTAAAATTCAATGTGATACGAATTCAGGAATAACAAACATTTATAAATCATTGATATCTGTCTTCACAGTTGTCTTTAATTACTGCTGCTGCCTTCTTACCAGTGTGAAGCTGAAAGGCTGAAACACCCCAAATTTACTATCCAATTGATTATCCAGCTGCATGAATTAAATACTTTTCTTTATCTTGTTAGGAATTAATTCCTAAATTTCCCATGGCAAAACCCTCTCACTCGTACTTTTATGTTTCATGAATTTTTTTATAGTGTCACATTGCAAGGAAAAGCACTTCTTTTGGTGGCAGAGAGACTTTCTTATGCGAATCTAGATTAACAACAGAGATTTTGAATTTTTTTTTTTTTTTTTTTTTTTATTGGAACAATTTAGAATTACTTGTTTAGTGTATAGAAAATACAGTGCTTAAAGGCTTCAAGCTTCCAGGGATTTTAAGAAGCTTTCTTTGAAAGACATCCTAGGCTTGAGAAATGTTAATAAAAATGCATCCTTTTGGAAAAAGAAAAAAAAATTACTTCTCCACAGCTAAAAAAAAAAAATTGAAGAAAGTCGGGATTAACTCTTTCTTTGTATTTATTTAGTAATCTTCTCTGTTTTAATCTTTTTCTTCTTGTATTTTTTAAACCTGTTTTAAAGATATAAGC
Organism: Momotus momota; assembly: GCA_028565915.1. NCBI lineage: Eukaryota > Metazoa > Chordata > Aves > Coraciiformes > Momotidae > Momotus > Momotus momota. Next base: position 5,329 of record JAOXNV010022369.1, on the reverse strand, counting down.
ATTTTGACTGACTATTGACTGACAGCTATTCCTTTGTATTCGAAGCTGACTAACTGACCAAAGTAAGATTGGATAACAAAATATATGGCTTACTCTTGAAAAAAAACCCCGAAAGGACTACAAACTGGGGAAATTAATTGGAGAACCACTATAACAAAAGAAGAAATGGGTAAGAAACCCTATTGTAGTATTTAGTTAGAATGAATTCACAAGAAATCAGTGAAACTAGGCCACAAAGATGATTAAGGACTGGAGCATCTTTCATGTTTGGAGAGGCTGAGAGAGCTGAGACTGTTTAGTCTGGAGATGAGAAAACTCAATGAGGCAGAAGGTCATATTTGTGTTTATAAATTTCCAGTATGAGGTGGGGAAGGGTGAAGAAGAGGAAGCAAGGCTCTTTTCGGTGGTGCCCAGTGACAAGACCAGAGGCAATGGGCATAAACTGAAACACGGGAAATTCCCGCTGAACATCAAGAAATGCTTTTTACTGTGAGGGTGACTGAACCCTGATACAGGTTGCCCAGAGAGCTGGTGGAGTCTCCATCCTTGAAGGTAACGAAACTCCAACTGAGCAACCTTCTCTAGTTGACTAATTGAACAGGGAGTTAGACTAGATGATCTCAAGAGGTCACTGCCAGCCTCAGTCATCTTGTGATTCTGTGAAACACCTCCTGGCATGACAATAGTGGCTAAGGGTCAGGAAGAGTTGTCCATCCACCACAATAAAGAATGTTAACGAACTGAGTATCCAAAGCAGTTGCTCCTGGGTATTAGCGCTTTGTCAACGCTAGGATAAGTATAAATCATTTTATGAGATTCAGAACTGTGGTAAGTACTTTTAGCTACAGATTATGTAGTTAATGAGAATTATCTCAAATTATAAAACAAACATATTGAAGAGATTTCTCCAGAAATCCTCAAACACATAAGATTTAAAACAGTTTATGATACATAGGATTTTCAAGATAAGAAATATTTTAAATTTATGTTGATGAAATTAATCTTATCTAACTTTATACATGTGGCTGATAATTCCTCATTAAATAACTCAAACATATCTTTTAAAGTATTTTAATAATGCTGTTTTTTTCTCTGAGTCAAATTAAAGTGATAACTAATAGACAATAAACTAAAACTTTTACCCTGTTTCCTCCCCCAGTTCCTCCCCAACCTCCCCCCCCACGAAGAAAAAAAACAAACCAACAAATATATACGGGTTTTGTATAACATAATTTTCTTAGAATGGTGTACTATAGGTAATAGATACTGCGAATGTCTGAGATGTTGAGATAATCTTCCTCTTAATTGAAGGATGCTCAATTGGGTTGCAATAAATATCAATATGAATGAAAGTTTGAAGTGTAATAGGCTAAACATTTTTTTAGGAGGAAAAATAAAACAAAACACTCATTTATTACCTAGAAAGGTTTCTTTACCTGTCTGTTACAAAATATAAATTCTGATCGAGTATCTGATTTCACAACTAATACTAGGAGGAAAAAAAAAAAAGGTGTTCCTTTATCAGCTAAAAGATACCCTCAGGTGGAAAATATTATGCAGTGGCTTTTCATTCCTGGAAGGAAGTATCATAATTAATTTATAGCTTTCACTCTCAAATATGAAATCTTGTTCATTCAGTATTTAAACAGCTTTTGCATCTACTACAGATGAAGTCAGCTGTGTCAATAATTTAGTACACTAGTTGTATTTTGTAATGTTAGTTTTGGCATGAGTCTTGAGAGTTTCATACACCTGGGAAGAAAACTAAAACTACTCAAGTAATTTATACAGCAAAATTATATACTCAGTGTTTCCAGTGTGAAGGAAAATCTTGAAAAATCTCAGACAATGTATTTTTCCATAGAATAGTCAACATATCTCACTAAATGAATACCTCTAATAGTAATATTTTCATTCTTTAAAATCATATAGTCTTATTTTTGTTATGTTTTATTTTTATTATAAGGATGGATGCAATTCAAAATTGACAATTCTGCTTTCAGTTACTTTTGGGAGATGAGGAGGAAATATCTATGTGAAAGGGCCAACCATTAAACTATTAATATACCTATGTTGAACAAACACACATACACACAATAGGAGCAAGGTAATGTGTTCTTTCTGTGATTCAGTACTGAACATCTAATGGAAGAGCATTGCATCTTCTTTTTAATAGCCATATTACATCGTCTTTTTGATAGCCAATAGATTAAATCCAATGGAAAACACAGATAAGAAAAAAGATCCAGAAACATTTCACAGATATCCTCTGGTTCCTCAAAGCTTGTGTGAAAGATCCGTGAGTTTGGAGCTAGTCAGAAGGATTGGATTTCCTTCAGTCTTCTTTTTCCAAGTATTCCACAGAATGTAAACTATATATTTTATGGACAGAGCACTTAACACTAGCAGATTTAAGATACCAGCAATAAAGTATAAAATTATTATATTCATTATAATGATTATTATCTGTTACACTTTCCATCTTTGGTATGTTTCTGAATGACAGAACATGGTTTAAGTTTTTTTCCAGGTACACCTCAAGATTACAAGGCAATGCAAGGAGAGGAAAGGAGCCAATGCTCAAGAAAATATATAAACATATAATATATAAATTCAGATTAGGCAGGGAAGCAAAGAATATGTCATCCAAATGAGGGTTGTTTTTTGATTTTTTTCACACTTCAGCAGACTAATAGTTGATTGGCATCTAGAAAATATTTTCTAGCTTCAATCATACTTACCAAGCATATGAAGATTAGTTTGAAGAAGATATATCTGTACACATGCTGATGATCCTCTTTGATCTTTACTGACTTCAAAGGGGCATTTTCTGTGAGTAAGATTTCCTGTTAGTGATTGCTGTGAAAGGATTGTGATCTTTAAGATGTAGTAAGGAAACAAAAGATTGAAAAATTACTGATTGACAGGAAAAAAAAAAAATATTGATAAAACAACTAGAGAGAATACATAGTACATCATAGCATCAAACTTTCTTTTGACACAACTTCTGACTCTAGAAGGTAAGAATATTGATGGAGTTAACAATATAACAACAGAAGGTAAGAATATTGATGGAGTTAACAACATAACAACATCAAACAGTGTGATTTCTTACTCAATTTGCTCCAGAGCATAAAACTTTCCAAGTGACGAAATGCTATGCAAAACAGCTTAATTTCTCTCATTTCATTTTTTTATCCCCAGGAAAGATCTGTTTAGTTGAAATTCACTATGATACCTGCAAATTTTGTACTTGATCAAAAAAATTACCAGATGCATATCAAACATTTCATAAGCAGGCATACAAGAGATAAGATTAGTTTCTGAAACTAATGTCTGCAAGGCCAGTCCAAGCCTAGGGACAGTTAATTAAAGTCTACTGACACTCCCTTTTGCATACAGTCAGCTACTTTTCTCTCTATTTTCCTGCACTTATTACTCCCTGATCCACCTTGATCCCCACTCTTTCCTCTTTTTGACTTTTCCTCTAAGCACTCCACACTGTTGCACGAATAACCACAACACAATTAAGCTACTCCAAAACAACCTTTGTGCAGTCTCCAGATAATTTTCCCCTTCATCCCATAAAAAGACCTATTCTCCTTTTGTCAGTAGCTCTCTTTAGTCTGCAAGTCCTTCTGGAGAGAGCTGGTTGGTTTCCCTTGGCACATATCAAATCAGGGCAAGAAGCTGCTTGGACTTTCACAGTCTGAAGAATCACTGAGTTGGGTGCCCCAATTTGCGCTCACCAGATTGCTGGGTTTCCCCTGCCTGTAACTCCTCCTTCATTCCCTCTAGGTTTCTATGTGCACTGTGATTAGCCCTTAGTGACATAACCTTAAAGTATGACAGAAGAAGCTGATTGTAAGAGATCAGCCTGAAGAGGATTGAGAGAAGAAAATGCCTAAAACCCTGCTTCGTGAAGGGATGAATGTCAAACACATTGTCAGAAATGTGGTGTCAACCCAGAAAAAATGAGTGATCAAAGGTCCTCAGATGTGTATTTTTGCAACATATTCCACCAAGTTAAGCTACCATAAAGATCTTCTCTGTCTCCACAATACACTTCTTAAAGGGCAAGAAGTGTAAAAAATACTCTTTTTTTTTTTTTTTTTTTTTTTCAGATCTACATCTCTCTGAAGTTTTGGGCTCAGCTAGCCACACAGACATGTTTTAATACCTTCTCATAATCGTGACTCCTGATTCAGCATCAGGCTGCTTCCGAAGACAAGCCTACATGAGAACCTTGTCTTTGTTGTAAATAGCATTCTGTAAAGATAAATGTTTGAAAGTAATGAGTTTTAGGGCATAGTAGCATGAAGAACTGCTCAATTATACTTTACTTCATCAAGATCAAGATTTAACAAACATTTTAATTCCTCACATTCTTTGAAACAAATATTGATTATAGAAATAGACATGCACAGACATAAAAGGTAAATCTGGTGAGTCACCATTTGCAATGTTCTAAAACAATTAAATAAGTAATTTCCTTATATTAAACACTAGCATTTCTGTAAGCAATACAGTGAAGTGAATAAACAGACCTAACTGGTATGTAGATACAATTTTCAAAAAATATCTCAAGAATTTAAATGTTCAAAAGACTGATGTAGCTGCAATCATTGGGTAAGACCTCTAAAATAACTGTAAAAACTTCATCTATCAATGTGATTCATCATATTAATGATCTATGAACATAAAAACTATACAGAATTGAAAAACAGCATATACATTTTGTATACTTTTCTTTATAACTGGGAATTTTCATGAATTTGAGCTGAATTCCTTTGACTTTTTTTTTTTTTTTAATGTCATAAAACTGCAATGGGAGTTACAAAAAACTCCTTACGAATTTAGGAAAAAAATGTATTTTTTTTTGTTATCTATTAAAAATACTCTGTACAATTCAAGATAAATTCAAATCTGACCAAAGAATCACAATGTCTCAATCCTATTTTTACTTTACCTCACTCCAGAGTAGAAATAGGATTGAGAACAACAATATAATGATTACAGTAGTATTTATGTTCTGTTCTAACTTCACTGAAATATTCCAAGGATCTCTCATTCATGTCTTTTACACAAAATTTGATGATTAACATTGTAAATGAAACTGGATTATAGGCTGTCTAATATTGCTATTAAACAACAAAATCAATTAATCTTATCTCACAGGGGGAAAAAGGTTCTGGGTCAAGAATTAGCAGGACTCCTTCATAGAGCTTTAAACTAGATTTGAAGAGGGGTGTGGTTGTAGCTGAGCTTGCACCAGTGGGGCAGTGTTCTAGCATTAGGAGTTCTCTGAAGTGCCTGTACACTAACGCAC
>JAOXNV010022368.1:0-55797 GCA_028565915.1 Momotus momota | reverse complement strand
ATAGCCATTTTTAAATGCATGTCTCCTTTCTTGCAGCCTAGCTATTAGTTTTTGTTTCATCACATCTGCTGTCCTGATGCTTCCATCGTGCTTAAACCTGGCCTTTCAAAATTTACATCAGAAATGAACACAGCGTATTCTGACTCTTGTTCTGTTATAGTTTTGTGGATTAATTGAGTGGGATCTGAAAGAATCTGTCGCTCTTTACAATTGATAGATGTTTAGTCAAACTTGACAGGTTTTTTTCCATTCATCTTGTTGCAACTCGAGGCAAGATTTCATTAGTACCAGCAGCAAATCTACTGTTTGTTTCCTTAATGTTCATGCCTTTATTTTTTAGGTATCACTTAAATCTGAAACAAACAGAAATAATGCAGGAAGTGCAAGAATATTTACCGTCATTTTTTAAATGGGCAGAAGACTACATGCACAATCCAGCTAATCAAAATAAAATGCAACTGAAACTGTAAGAATCCAGAATAAAAAGTTAAAGCTGTTCTATATCTTGTTTAGTTCCCTTTTAATTTTTAGAACAACACTTTGAATGCAAATCTCTTCAGTGATACAGAGCGAATTCATTGCCTTGTTGCCAAAATAGCTAATCCCAAGCTGTGTGTTTAGCTGCCTTTGAGTATTGGAGAAGAAAGACAGTAAGACTAGGGGTGAACTAATGTAAAAATCTTACTGGTCTTAAAATCCTTGTAAACAGTGTGGTACAAAGTAGAAATTTTAGTAAGTAGAAAACTGAGCATATTTGATCTACTGACTAAGTCAGGAGTTACTGTAAATATGTGGAAGACTACAAATCAGAATATGAAATTATTTATTAATCAGATGTAATTTTTCACTAAGATAACAGTTCATAAGTGAAATGGTGATTTTATTCAACTGCTGCTGAGCTTTTCTTGTCTCTGGCTTCTTGCCGTTAATTGTAGTATGCACAGGGTGTTAAAGGTGCAGTGAAATAGCAGCAGGTTTGAGTAAAATCTATATTTTAAAAACTATTAAAAATAGTTTAAGATTTTTTATTTAACTTTGAAATTTAGGTGAAGAGCCAAACTATATGTCAGTGTGCAATTTGGAGTAACTTTCTGGTATGATGCTTCCTCTGATAATGGGAAGATAGTTTGACTGTGACTCAATGTGCTTTAGAAATAAAAGTTAGTGCTTAAAGAGTGCCTATAATGCAGAAACATGAAGTATTTAATTGCAATGCATTTTAATATTTAAATATTAAGAATTAAGAGAAATTGTTAACTTCTGACTTAATTTTCTTCCTAGGTCAAGTGGCGATAAAAGAGAAGATTTGTCCTCTACGATAGAGATTGTAGATATCATGGACATTGAAGAGAATATCTGGTCTCCCAGGTTTGGGTTGAAGGGCAAGATTGATGTAACAGCCAGGGTGAAAATCCATCGTCAGTCTGGAGTACAGTCTAGGATAATGCCCTTAGAGCTTAAGTCTGGCAAGGAATCTAACTCCATAGAGCACAGAAGTCAGGTACAAACCTCAAATGTTTAATTTCATTATCAGTAACGACGTATACTCTCTTCTTTTATTAGGTGATGTATTTTGTCTTACGAGTATGAAACGCTATGTGGTATAGTTCCGGGCACGCCTAAAGCTGCTGATACAACATGAAAGTGAACGTGGGAGAGAGTAGTACATACATTTACCACTTTCAAACACATTTGTAGTTTTCCTCAAGTATTAGGTTGAGGTAAACTTCTTCAGGAATTAGTGTTGTGCATCTTTCCAAAGAGCTGGCCTGATCTAGAGGTAATAGCCTTGTTGAAAGCCTTGATTAGGTGCTTACTACTTGTGGCTTCTAGATTACTTGTGATAGTAATGGCTGCTTAACCATATAAATTATGGAAAGCCCATATAAATTAATTATGGAAAAACTAAATACAGCTGATGATGTATCTTGGTTTTAAAACACTGTAATGAGTTTATATATGATTTTACAGGTTATTCTGTATACGTTGATGAATCTAGAACGGAGAGTAGATCCTGAAGCTGGATTTCTTCTTTATCTTAAAACTGGTACTATGTATCCTGTTTCTGGAGCTCGAATGGACCGAAGAGGTAAAGTTGTTCCTTTTCTCCAGAAACCATATTATCTTAATTAAAATGGAACTGTTTAGTAATAGCTATAAGGCTTACTCCCATGACAATATCTGCACTTAGAGATGTATCATGCATTATAATGTTAATTCCAGTAAGCTTACGTTAAAAACTTAATTGTTTTATTAATACTCTACTAGGACATTGCTGTATATATAGTTGCTTCTTAGCTGACTGAAAAGTTGATGGCTAGTTACTCTTGAGTTAGAAGTGATTACAAATGAACCCAAAGACATTCTCTTACTTTGTTTTCTTTCTTGACAGAATTAATGAAGTTAAGGAACCATGTGGCTTTTTATTTAATGCACAGCATGTATAAATCTGCCATGGGAAGACAGGATTCACAGCTTGCTGCTTTGCCTCCTGTAACTGATGACAGTCAAGCCTGTAAATACTGCTCCCAAATGCACAATTGCTTTTTATACAGCAGGTAAAAAAAAGTTTGACTTGTGCTTTTAAAGAAACTTGAAAAATTGTAGCTTTTGATACTGTGATTTCATTTTTGTGGTTTACAGGTTTTTTTGGTTGGTTTTTTTTTTTTGAGGACTCTTGCACTCCTAAAGAATGTTCCAACTTCTGCAGTGCATGTCCCTGATCTCTCAGAGCCTTAATGTGCTAAGGGACACTATGTTACAATATGTGTTTAGGTTGACAATACCTATGTATAGACTTGTAGCTTTCTTTCCTCTAAGTTGACTCTTTCCTGTATTTGGTTTTATTCATAGAGCTGTAGAAGAAAAGATGGCCAGTGTGTCTTTTCCTCCTGCGATGGTACCTGTTATTGAAAGGGAGACCCAGCACCTGAAACCCTCGCACTTAGAGTATTTCAGTCTGTGGTATCTAATGTTAACCTTGGAGCTGCAGAGTGGAGAGGGTAAAAAGGGATATAAAAATATATGGATGATACCTTCTTTGGAAAGGTAAGATGTCATTTCTAACCTCGTACAAGTGACATTTCAGTAACGGGAAATGAGGCATTGTCAACTGGTGTTTTTGCTACAGGGAAAACGAGATGTTTTCTAGTGCTTATAGGAATAGTCAAATATGCTACTTGTATTTAAGACACACATAGGAAGCGGCAAAGTGGTGCCTCAGTCTTCGGAAGCAAACATGGGATAATTCTGTTTGTTTGTGTCTCTGGGGGCTGAGGCTGGGTGAGAACTGTAAGCCCACTGCACTGGCTTCCAGAGGGTTTGCTTGACGAACGACAATGCATTTTGGAGCATACTCGTATGTGTGGCTGCGAATGTGGATAAAAGCAGACTGAGGGCTCTTGTTGGCTGAAGTAGCTAGTTCAGCAGCTGTGGAAAAAATAATTGGTGGTTTGTAAGCTCATTTCAAGACATCTGTAAAAGTGAAATGTAGCTGAGTTAAGTGAAGCAAAGAACTCTGTAAGAAGATAGGGAACATCTTGGTGAAGTGGATCCGTATATTGCAGTATTTGGTTTTTTTAACAGGAAGCTCTAGACAGCTTTGGCCTAAATATTAGAGTCTATTCTTGCAACAAGTACAAAGGTTCTATGTATTTTTACGATTCTTCTCTGGTCAAAGTGACTATTGTAAAGTGACTGTTGAATCTTCCTGTTTCTTTTTGTGTGTGTTTGGTTTGTGGTCAGTTTTTTTTCTTACTTTGGGGATATTTTTTGTTTGATTTTTTGGGTGGGTGGGTGTGTTGGTGTGTGTGGTTGTGGTTTTTTTGTTTGTGTGTTTTGGTGGCCTGTTACGGGTGACGTGGGTTTCTTTACTTGTGGTTATTAAGTATTTCTCGCACTGAGAAGATCTTAAAATACATTGTTTTTTTTCCTACTATTTTCAGAGAGAAGGCTGGAGATTGTGTTGGAAACATGATCAGAGTTGATGAAGTGCAGGAAATTTCCGAGGGACAGTACCTACATTTTTTCCAACGTAGAAATGGTGCCATACCTGGAACAAACCTATTGGTTGGTGATCGAGTGGTTGTGAGTGGAGAGGAAAATGGTTTACTTGGTTTGGCTACTGGCTATGTTAGAGAAGTCAGTGTGACAAAAATCTCCTGTTTGTTGGGCAGGTAATGAGCAAAAGGAAAAATACCTATTAGAAGACACTATGATACTGGCTTCAGGAAGGGGACTTCTGGGTGTCCAAAAAGCTCTGACATGTTCTGACTCTTCTTGCTGGGCTTGGGGAAGTACTCTTCGGGAATTCTCTTACCTTAATTGAAAATGTCAATACTTGGTCGGTGTACATTCCTGTCTATTTTGGTTGTTTGGATAAAAGCATGCTTGCAAACCTCATCTACGTATGTCTCCAGCATGAGACTGTATGCATACAGTAACTGTCATTATTCAGATTATTTGCCTTTTAAACCAGGCTTCGATCACATTTTATTTAGATCAGTTAATAGTATGTTTCTCCTAGTTATTGCTTCACTCTGGGACCTCTGGAAGATAGCACTTAGCACTTAGTAGTATGTCTTTAATTATCAATGTACTGCTTGTAAACAGAATGATTTTGTCCACATTACTGTCCTCCTTCAGAAATTTGTCAAAGTTCCCCAAGAACACCATATTTAGGTTGGATCACGAAGAAGGAGACTTTGGTATAGCAGTCCCTTTTGAAAACCTTTCTAAATTGATGGAAGATTCCCCAGTCAGGTATGAAAAATGAAATATATTTCACGCTTTCAATATTCTCAGATAAAGTTTCTCAGCTGTTAACTCTTCTTGGTGTATTTGGCTTTTTTATCTACAGTGAAAGGCTCCGCAACTTAATAATTGACTTCCACAAACCATGCTTTATTCAGCACTTGAGCTCAGTCCTTCCTCCAGCAGCAAAGGAAACCGTTGCAAATATTTTAAAAGGTACAAAGTGGCTTTCCCAGAAATCTTCTGTTTAGTAGTACAACTCTGTAGCCAAAGCGTTTATCACAGTAAATATAAAGCTTTTTTTCCTACTTTGGATTCCAATGATAGTTTTCTGCTTTAAAAATAAAACCAAGTTCTTACCTTGCACATCATCTTGTGATTAAATTAGGCTTAAACTAGTCAGAAGACCTGAGTGGATATTTGTTTACAGCTCTATTTTACTTCCGTTAGTTGCTGCAGCTTGCGGTTTCAGCGTGCCATGTAACTTCCTAACTTTTGCAAAAGGAAGGAACAGGGAAGGGATAGAGGAAGGAGACTTCAAAGGAGTAGGAGATGGGCTTTGGTGTAAGCATTCACTTGCATAAGCACTCTTGCTGACTTATTGGCTGCTCTGTAGGGTGTGACGTTTTGTGGCATGTATTTTCCTTTTTTAAAAACAAAATTTGTTTAGGTATGTGGCAGTGTCTCCTATTTGAAAATATTTCATTGTTCTCTGACAGAGTTATCTGTGAAAACAGAATTTTAACTGAATTCTCTTAAAGCGAATATAACTTTTAATGAAAACTCAGTCTGAAGACTGCTATATCTGCTTGAGCTTTGCCAAGTCCTAATAGCTGGAATGTGCTGCTTAGTTGCACCAGATTGGAGAAACCCAGCTCTGATGTAATGTTTCTTGTAAACAAGGTGATGCCATACGTGCAACTGATTTTCCCTTGTCTTGTGTATTATGTTGAATATCATTACTTCATTAGAACCTACAGACTTACCCTGCTCAGTTTTTGAGGGCTTTAGTGGAGGAGGGAAACTATGGCTTTCTTTCATTAACTTTAGCAATTACTATAATGATTATGAAGTGCAGGTATTTCATTTTGATTTTTCTTTTAGGTTTAAATAAGCCACAAAAACAAGCAATGAAACAAGTCCTGCTTTCAAAAGACTACACCCTTATTGTGGGTATGCCTGGAACAGGAAAAACTACTACAATATGCGCTCTAGTAAGATCACGTACTTTGACATCATTTTTTTTGGGTCATGTTTAGAGGATAGAATTAAACTAAGTGTGTATAAAACTTACTGTCCAAAATGAATTGTCATGAAAATTTACTGGTATCTACATAATCTCAAAGACAACACCACATCTTTTTACTTAACTTATATTTGGTAGAACTAAAGATGTATTTTGCGGAGTAGGGTTTTCTTTTGCTTGTGTAGGAATATATGTGGGAGGGAGGAGATTGAAGTGTGATATTTAATCCCTGCTGTAACACTTGAGTGTTAAAATTGTTTGGACCCAAATGCCAGCAAGTCCTCAAATCCCAAGTTACAGCTCAAAAAGGGGACTCCTTGGGGAAGTCAGTTACTTGTTGACTATAAATGGTATAGACCCATGGTACAGCAGCTGTGTGCAGCCTGCCAGCCATCTCCTCTAGTTGGTGGTTCTCTTTCCCCAGGAACGGACTGTAGGAGCATACTGGATTCAGGCTGTGGGCTGAGTGAGGTTTTCCTTGAAATCGCAGTGTCATCTCACTTGCAGTTGTCATCAGCTCATGGGGGAAGAGGAGGCTGGAGAGCAGGCAGCTAGTTGTTCTCATCAGTGTGTTCTACTGAATCTGTGACTGAACTGTCATGGGGAACAGTGTATGTGGGCTGCACAACTTGTTCCTACAGTGGGGATCTTTAGAGTGGAGTCACTGCTTTTCAGTGCAGTTTGAGTGTGCATGGATGCTTTTAAAAACTTATTTTCTTTTCTTTCCTTTTACCACTCATTAGGTTAGAATTCTTTTTGCATGTGGCTTCAGCGTTCTTCTGACTAGTTTTACGCACACTGCTGTAGACAACATCCTGCTTAAGCTAGCCAAATTCAAAGTCGGCTTCTTGCGCTTGGGGCGAGCTCAGAAGGTTCATCCAGACATACAGAAATTCACAGAAGAAGAAATTTGCAGGTCCAAATCAATTAAATCTGTAACAGATTTGGAAGAGGTCTATAACAGTCAGGTAAGAAAAGTGTTTTTTTTCTAGCCCTGCAAATTAGTAAGGAAAAGTACATTAGTATTCTGGTTTGCTTGGATTTCAAGAATGAGGCCAATATTCTTGTATTGGTAAGGTGTGCTGGTCTCATTTCAAGGATTAATAATTTTGATTTACTGTATAGTTTAGTTTAATGGGAAATATTAGATTTTCTTTTAACCTGGAAAATGTAGGATGTAATATGTATCTTATCCTTAAAGTGTGTCTCAATTTTCAGCCAGTGGTAGCAACGTCTTGCATGGGAGTAAATCACCCCATCTTTGTTCAGAAGAAATTTGATTTCTGTATAGTTGATGAAGCTTCCCAAATAAGCCAGCTTATCTGTTTGGGCCCATTATTCTGCTCCAAAAGATTTGTGCTGGTAGGGGATCATCAGCAGCTGCCTCCACTTGTACTGAATGCAGAAGCAAGGTAAGATAGAATGTTGCTGGACCTTTATTGGTGACAGGAATTCTGGGGAGGCTCTTGCAGTGTTTTGACTGACTCATTTTGGAGTTTTGTTTTGGTTTTTTTTTTTTTCCTCCTGTGACAGAGACCTTGGCATGAGTGAAAGCTTATTTAAAAGGCTGGAACAAAACCAAAATGCTGTTGTCCAATTAACTGTGCAATACAGAATGAATAGGTATTTTAAACTTTTATTTATTACATTGAAGTTTTAATGTGGGATTGAAACTGAAAGATTTGATGCCTTTCCTTGTTTGTGTTTTTTTTAATATTTAGTAAAATTATGTCACTAAGTAACAAATTAGTGTATGAAGGCAAACTGGAATGTGGCTCAGAGAAGGTGTCAAATGCCACTGTTAACTTGCCCAACTTAAAAAGACTGAAACTGGACCTTACAGATGCTTCAAAAACATGGTTGAAAGAAGTACTTGATCCAGACACACCTGTGTGTTTTCTGAACACGGAGAAGGTAAAGTTTGTGATGTTCTCCTTTCAAAACTGTATTTTTTTGGATGCAAATTCTCAATACAGTCAATGTGTGGAACTTTATACAGCTTAGGTAGACTGAAATATATAACTTTAAAAAATGTTTTTCTAGTTACATGTAAAATGTGCAACATGCAAAAATGTTGTTAGTATAGCTTATCAATTGGGGTGGTGCGATTACTGGTGGAAACTTTGCATCTATGAGCCACTGAAAACTTTAATTCACATATTATTTCAGGGGAAAAAAGGGTGGTGGAACCCCAACCCAATCAAAACCCAAAGAGAAATATAATTTACTTTGTTTTCTTTGACTTTATAGTGTAGTTTTTCCCTGTATGCTGTTGTTGGTAGTGTAACCAAAATGCTTCTGAAGAGGCATGCTTGGGGGGGATACGGAAGGAGAGGAAAGAGATAAAAATATGTGACACCACACCGAGGAAGCTTGCATTTATTATCCTTACTTGATAAAATGGAGAACAATAGCTTCTTTATTTTCTAAATTGTGACATGTTTGTGTCAGTCATCAGAAATCTGTTTATTTCCTTTCTGCCAAACCCCTTGTCAGTTTGCACTTCCTCTGACAGCTTGGCTCTGAACAGTGGAAAATTATATCCTTGACTTAATACCAGTCTTGTGAGGAATTCTAGGCCAAAGGTGATTTTTGTCAGGGTTTTTTGGTATACTATGCAAACGTTATAAATGTCTGCACATGTTGTTATAAGCTTGACCTAGCTTCTAGGATTTTTTTTTCCTTAAAATAGTTTTTGGCTAGTGTGGATAGAAACCAGCTGTTGATTAAAACAGTACTTTCTGCTTGAAGAAAACAAGTGTGTGCAAGTTGGACGCATCTTAGGTGTGATGTTTTGAGAATAGTGAATTTAAGGAAGAAAAACCAGCATATCTACAGCAGTATAGCTTTTAATTCAGTTATGATATGACAGGTTGTAACAACAATTAGATTGTGTGATGTCAGTGTAAAACAAGTTGGTTTAAGTATTAGGCTGAGTAGCTGTTGAGACAGAAGCTACGGAGAACCTGCTGTTTTAGAAAGGGCAATGGCATCTTCTGATATCACGGAAAATATTTTCTGCTTCTATAATTTACGCAATACACTGAAAACACTGTATCATGTAAAAAACACAGTAACTATGTGTTACTTTACCCAGATGTCAATTACAGTGATCTCCTAATTCAGCCATTCAGGTGATGCTGTGATGGCTGTTTGGAGAGGTAAAACTGGTTGTAACAGGATTCTGAGTGTGTTGCTTTAAGTTAGACTATACCACCTCCCATTTTAAGCAGCAATGTGTCATAAAAATTTAGAAGGCAAACTGAACAAAGCGGCATCTAAGGAAACAAAGCTGATGTATGTTACTAGTAGTAGAAGTAAACAGTGGAATGGTAAAGTAATCTGTGGCAATAAATAAATAAGGTAGAACATGTAATTCAGAGCTGGAAAGCGGAGGCCTGTTTAGTGTATGCTCCGTTTTTAAATAAAGAGGTTTGTAACTTGACCCTAGATGTTCAGCTTCATACCAGTTTACTAGAAGGATAACATCAGGGATACATTCATTGCTAATGATGCTACTTACATTTTAGAGAAGCAAGAGCTAAGCAAAGAGAATAAATTATAAAACTGTGATGCCAAAATGACAAGAGTTTACATTCAAAGTTTGTTCCAGTCTCGGTAATGTGTGATGCAGGGAAAGGGAGTTAAGAAACGGTAAATTCAGCGAATACTTTTTAAAAATTTGTAAGTTAACTTTAATACTATGATTTTGGATAGTTCTTCCTGTAGTTTTTAATGTAGACTTTCAAATATTCGGAAAAAGCAAAATCTTTTCTGCTGTGGAAATGGGGAAAATTCACAGAAAACATCATTGTATGGCAAGTCTTAAAAGTTCCATGTAAAATATGCTTTGCTTTTTTTACCTTCTCACACTTGGAAGTGTCCTTTTTATTTTATATGATCGATATCGTGTGAACTGTGAAGTCAGATGATCAAGCTTGGGCAGTTTACGGTGCCTTTCTACGGTATTAGAAACCCCTTCTTTCAACTTGTTTTGCAGATGCAGTATTCTGAAGTTACACTCTGTAAAGTTCAGCATTTAGGCTTATTTTTTTATAAAAACTGTTACTATAAAAGCATGTATGATATGGTGAGTTAGGGATCAGACTATGTTATGCCACTGTATACAGCAAGAGTTATATTTTTCTGCTTACGTTTTTAAAGGTCCCAGCACCAGAACATGCAGAAAAAGGTGGTGTAAGTAATGTGACAGAAGCTAAACTAGTGCTCTTCCTCACATCCTTATTTATTAAGGTATCTTTTACTTTATTGTTTGGAGGGGCGGCTTTATTATTGTTCAGTTTTATATTGCTGTGGTAATGGCGACTACATTTATTGGGTGGTTATTTGAGGGATAACGCTAAGGATAAATTCAAGGTTGGCCACATGTCAGTATAGTGAGGAGCTTGAGGGTCTGCACTCAATTCCCTATCCCTTGCCTGGTTGGATTTGGGATGCCAAAAAAGCTGGACTTCAGATTGTTTTAAGAGATTAGGACTTTCTTGTAAGGGAGGGGAGGGGATTTACCTTTTTTACACATTTAATCCAGTCAGCCTCGAGCAGTACAGACTAGGAGTTCTGAATGTTCACCTCACAGTGTGAGGAAGAAATTAAAATGAGGATTACAAGGCTACCTGTCTTTGCTAGGTTAAAACAATGCTTGGGAGCTTGCAGTAACTAATTTTGTGTTTTCTTTAAATAATACCAATTATACCTAATGTTCCATTGACAACTTAGTATAGACACACTATCTTGCAGCACTTTTTTTAAAAAAAAAAAAAAAAGTCCTTGAAGGTCTTCTGACAGGTAATAAGTATTCCAAGCTAACTGCAGTGACAATTTTTTGGTTTTTGTTTCTTTTTCATTCAGGCTGGCTGTAGGCCTTCAGACATTGGCATTATATCACCGTACAGACATCAGTTGAAAACAATCACTGATTTGATGGCAAAATTGAAAGAGAACAGAGTGGAAGTCAATACAGTAGACAAATACCAAGGAAGAGACAAAAGTGTCATAATCGTTTCTTTTGTTAGGAACAGCAATGATGAAAACGTAAGTTCATCAGTTAATTTTTAGTTAAAAACCTCATTTTCAAAACACATCTTTCTACCTTAAATTCTGAAACGTAGGTAGGAAAAATAAAAGCAGATGACCTTTATTTCACAGCTTGGTGCCCTGCTGAAGGACTGGCGACGTCTTAATGTTGCTATCACAAGAGCCAAGCACAAGCTAATCATGGTGGGCTGTGTTCCATCCCTGCGCCGCTACCCTCCTCTAGAGAAGCTGATCTGCCATTTGCAGTCCGAGGCGATGATATCCTTTTTTTCCACTCTGTCTTGTGAAAGGGGGAAGGTGAGATTGACTTCTTGAGATTTGAGATAAGGATGGGAAGATCTTCAATGAATGAGGTGATATTTGTGACACTGACAACACAGTACCAAATGTGCCAATTAACTATGTCAAAAAATCTACTGGAGGTCAAGCTAATGGCTGGATCTAGAACCTTCAGTGTCTTCTAAAGTAGAACTATGCCCATGCAGATTTGCAAGTCAATTTTCACATTTGTTTTAATTTTGAGGCCTGTTTTTTAATGTTCAATGCTTTTACATTGGTTTTATCATTCTAGTTTCTTGGCATCTTCATGTCAGTGCGATTTGTTTTCCTCAGAAATACCATGCAGTTAAATACATCTGGTGAGAGAACCATTCATGAGTTACATTGCTAGAATGGGAAATGGTGTAACTTCCAGACGACCTTCTAATTTTTATTTTCTTTCTCTCTGGCATTATGTTGAGTTGGAGCCTGCTGTATGGCTGTTTCCATCTCCTGTTTAAACAGGCAAGACCTGGTTAGCTGCTTTCTTTGCAAACACCAATACATACTCAAACAAGTTGGAAAGCCGTATGTCATCTTCCTTAACTTGCTACATCTTCAGCCTTCCAGCAGGGGTTCATGAAAGTCTCTACAGTTGTAACATTTTATGACTGTGAAGCGGGACAGTTGTACAGGCGTTCCTATCTTTTCTGCTTAATGTAAATAACTGGTTAGTGGGAGTGCTGATGTGCCGTGTTTAATGCCAAGGAGACAAACCAGAAAGAGCATACCATTATTTTGAAGGCTTCCTTTCAGTAAAATCACCACACACACTTCTTTCCTTGATAAGTTGGTTGGTAAGCCAGTCGCTTTAGTACCAGAGTACTTGTAGCAAACCAGAAACATGAAGTATTCCATTCCTTCAGATACTGGATAGCTACTCCTGTGTTCACATTTGTCTTGATAAACAGTTATCTGCATAAGTTAGTTGTGAAACACTCGAGGAGGAGGAGGGAGTAAACCAGTGCTGCTTTAAGTCATAGTCTTCTGGGCTCAGTTTGGTTTTAAAGGCTTGAAAATGTAGCTTACATACAGTAATTCTGTTTATTAGAATTACTAATTAAGATGCTGTGTTGTGCTGTTGGAAGAATTTTTTTTTTCAAAATCTCACATTCTTTAAAGTGTTTCTGTTTTTTTTAAATACTGAAGTTTTTTATATTTATATGCACAATGTAATTAATCTCTCAGATGAAGATCCCTTCATGACTTTTCTAATCTCTTGATTTTCTGTACACCTGGGAGAAATGTGATGGTAATTCCCTTATTTCCCTTTCATGAACTAACATATTTAGGAAATAGAGCCAAAGTGAAATGCTGCTCAGGTAAAGATCATAGTAAAACTCCGGTTTCATTTATCTGATTTGTAGTCTTTTCTTAACAAAGAAAAAAAGAAATTCCCAAGAAATAAAAGTAGAGATGCAGCTTGATGACAAGGAAGTTTACATGCTCAAATACTCCTTTTTTTGTAAAGATGATAGCATATCCCCAGTACAAAATACCAAAATATCCTTTACTTGACAGATCTGCTGTAGTTTCTTTGCACTACCTCATACTCTAGGCTATTATTGAGAAGTTGCTTTCCAAGGTCATTTGTGGAGGCATCATTGTTTTCTGATTCTTCAGAATCATTACTCTGTTTTCTCTTGGATTGATGTCAAGTACTTGTGTGCATATAGTTGCAGACAAATTTCTAGCTGTTAAAAGTGGGTATTTTTACTCTTAAACTGCTCCTTAACTTTTGTAATGTTTGAAATAATTAAAAATTGAATGTTGATTTTGTTATAGTTGTTTATACTTTGTCAGTACTTTTGCTTTTATATAACAGAAATACTTAGAGCATCTTGAATTATTTGAATAGTTGACAGGATATCCTCTTTTTCAACTGAAAATACTTCATCAACCGTATATGTGCACTGGGTCTTTCAAAAGGTCAAAAAAATTAGGGTAAAATGTACTCTTATTACGGTAGTTATTTCAGAATAAGTTAACCTTGTAGAAAGAAAAACTTTTCTATATGTTTAGGGTCTAAGTGTACAAAAGTCTTAAGTTTTAGCTTATCCATTTTCCTGGAATAAGCATAATTTGGTGTAAGAAATGATCCACATTTTATTAAAAAGTTGATCAGTAACTTGGAAGTATTGCCATCCCCCTTTCCCAAAAAAAGGAGTCCTTTACCCAGGGTGCAAAGCCAATTGACACACAGGGTTGAGCTCCTTGCTTTATTTCAGTTCTGCAGAAATGGGTGCTAGGGATAAATTGGAAGTGGAGCCCCCATTAGCTCAAACAGCAGTGGTTTATATACAGTGCAAATAACAGACACATATGATCGGTTACATGATTTTACATCACAATCTTTGTACCCATACTCTATCAGTTACCTAATTCGTTATACTATTACCTAATTTATTATACAAAAGTGGATCCTACATTTACATTTTAAATTCTCCTTCTAGAGGTGTGTTTTCTAGTATGATTACCTGGGGTTCTCTAGGGGACACATCAATGTTTTGATCTCTGTCCAAATCTGTTTCTGGTTTATGTAAAGAAGCTATGACGAGGCATTATCTACAGAGAATTTGATTGGCTTTAGATACTTTACTGTGTCTTGTTTCCAGTTACTTTAACCTTTTGAGGTCATTCTATCCTACAGTTTTAGGTGCCTTCCAGAATTGTTATCCTGGTTTCAGATCTTTACATGTTATGTTTGTTCAGCCTCAAAGTTTTAAACTCTCATTCGGATCTCACCTCCGCAAAGTTGCATGAGAAACAGGCACAAGAACAATTCTGTTTTCTGGTTCTACGCCTAAAATGGATCCATCCTTCTTGTGCATGATAAAAACCAGATTGAGGGGAGATCTACAGATTAAGCAACGTTTTGATCTGGTAATCTCAAAACAAAATTGAGAGGTGCTTCTCTGAACTGCCTTTTCATTCTAATGAATATATATGTATCAGAGGAGTATCTTGTAAAAGGAAAGCAAATAAATCCCTTTCTCTGCTTGCTGCTTTTAAAACAGCTTTCTAATGCAAAACCAGCCAGGCACACAGGATGAGCACTGCTTTAGTGCCTCATCTGTTGCTAGGATTATTAAAAATAAAAAAAAAGGAAGGTGTCTTATGCCAGGCTAGTAGAATCACAGCCCAAGAGGTGGGAATCATGGATGTAAGAAGTGGCTTTGTCCCTATAGGCTGTGTTCTGTCCCTGCACTGCCCCCTTCCTCGCAGGCTCAGGCACTAACATCCTTTTTTTTTTTTTGTGTACTCTTTTGTGTGAAACCGCTAGAATGGGTTGAGAAATTTGTCCTACAGCTTGCTGGTTAGCCATTCCTAGGAAGGGGAAAGGAAAGAGCATGATTTGAAATAATTAAGCAAAGCAATGACCATGAACAGAGATCCCATCTCTGACAAAAACACCTTGGACTTCTGCAGCTGCACTGTCTTTTGGTTTTCCAGGGGCGTTGCAGTCTCAGGGCTCTTAAAAATTACAAGCGTTTTCTTACAAGCTCAACTTCTATTCTCGGCACGCTACTTCTTAAGATACTGAAATCAAAGATTTTTCTAGAATAACAGTAACTTTTTTTCTGACCCACTATCCAGTATCAGAGAATTCGTAGTTGGAATAAATGAGAGATTCTGACGTTTTTCTATCCCTCTTTGTGATGAAGTTTATGGTGCCCGATCGTGCTGATGTGCGCCTACGAGCTTTAGCTCAGCCATGACTCCCTGGGAAGGGGCGGGTCCTCCCGCCGCCGGGGGCGCCCTTGGGTACGAGCGGAGGGGCCGGGCCCGGCCGAGCTGTGCTCACGCAGCGGCGGGGCGGGAGGAGCCGCAGAGGCTACAGGGAGCGGCGGGGCGGTGGCTCCTCTCCAGCCATGGGTGAGCTGTGGCGGGGGCGCTGGCGCCGGCTCCAGCGGTGGGGGAGAAAGGGGGGCCGGGGGCAGCCGCTGCCCCTCGGCCGCCGCGGGTAACGGCTGCGAGTCGCGCCGCGGTGAGGCCCGCCCGGCGGCAAATGTCCGCTGCGGCGGGAGCGGGGCTGGGGCGGCCTCCAGACCCGAGCTCCTTCAGCCAGTGTCGGGGCCCGGGCGCTGGCGGTCTCTCCTCCCTCCCTCCCTCCCTCCTTCCCTCCCTCCCTCCGTGTGGCTGGGAGGTGCGGGCGTCGCTCATGGAAACCAGGTGCCGTGCCGGGGGACTGTACTGTGAGAAGGCTGGGGGTTTTGTGCCCGGGAGAACGCTTCAGTGCAAAAAAATACTGTAAGGCGACTCAGGGAGACCTTGTTCAGCCTGTAGCCGTAGTGACGATGCGCTTGAGCTTGTTTGGGGTTTGTTTTTTTTTTCCACGAATGCTATTTGGAGTAGGAGTTCGGCTGCTCATCCAGGTGGGGGAAGGATTATTGTCTCTTGGGCCAAGGCTTGCTAGCCAGACTGTGCCACCTGCAGATAGCCCCTTCGGGGCTTCTGTGAGAAGAACCTTTCAGAGCCCATCGCGGCTCATTTTGCTCCATGTACGTATAGCCTAGCCCCATAGGGTTCGATGTCACTAGAAAACATGCCATGTGAAACTCTAAATTTTGGTGGCTTGCTTTTTGTTTGTTTGTTTTTTTTTTTTAAATATGCAGGTGATGAAAAATATATGCAGGTAGACCACACTTGAAACCTAAAATGTATTTGTCGCAGAAAGACCAAGGAAGAGGGCTGACAATTAAAAGGACGGTAGACTGGAAGCTTGTCTGTGGGGAGGATCAGCTCCAAAAGTAAAAATGAGGTCACCTGAAAAAAGAATTTGTAAGATGCCTTTGGGGAAACAGACTGAATACATAGCAAGGGACAGCTGTCCACCTCGAGTCTGAAATGAGCAAGGCTTTTCCTGCAACAACGCTCATATTTAGCGCTGCCAATAGCAAACCTAATGAAAAAGCAGGAAGTCTGACACCAGCTTTCCCAACAGAAAGGCTGCTCTTGTTAACAACCTCCATCTGTTCCAGACAGAGGTAACTGGTGCTGCTCCTGGTACAGTTGGTTCAGTCCTTGGCGGCTGATTGAGCGGCAACTCAAAGTACAAACCAGTGAGCCGTGACTGGTAACTGGGTACATTTTTGCCAGAGCACTGTTGCAAATTGTGTGCTCTGTCTTCTGACATCATCTAGTGTTTGCGGTGAAGTGCTGGTAAATGGTGAGACTGTGAAAGTAGTTTTTGTACCCTGGATAACCACCTCACCTCACTCATTTTTTCCTAGAAAACTGAGATAGGTTACGTTGTAGGGTAGTAAGGGAATTTTATATTTGACTGACAGTTAGGAATAGAGAAAATTAGAAAGTAATTTTCCAAGGTTTTAACATCTAATACCTAAATACCTAAAGCTGTGGTATGCAAGAAGTGAAGCAATTAATTTCATTGCTATTTGAGGAACTGAGACAGTATCGGTTATAATGATTTGTTAGTTTAGTTTTAATGTATGCCATTCTTTATGCTTTCTGATGTGCAGAGAGATAAGGTCATATACCAATATTCAGATTTTCAGAGGAAGAGGCTCACATTTTTCACAGACACAAATCTGTATAAATATTTTGATACCTGTCTCAATATTTTAAAAAAGATGTGTGCTTCATTTGTTAGATTTAATTGCAAATAGCAGAAAACTGAGTAAATCGTGAACATTTTTTGTTTCTTCCAAGTTACTTTGATCCTGGTGAATAAACAGAGGTTTTTTTTTTTCTGTATTTCACTTTGGCAAAATAGAGGCTGGCCTGGATGTTTGAACTGCTTCATTACAAATTAAAATAAACTAAGAATCTCCTGAAAGCGCTGGTTTCAGTAGCAGGAGCTCTAAGTAGAGGAACCTTGTCCATTCTGTCAGAATAAAATGATTTTAAAAAGCTATAGGTTTTTTACAGACTAGATTTAATCCCTAAATGTATTTTTGTAGTGTGCGTTTTGTAAAGTTTATCGAAAACAGAATTTTAAGTTAAAGCAAAACCTTTAGTTCTTAAGTTTTCCTGTGTAGAAATTTCAGTTTATAACGTAATATTTTCCTGGCAGAGACCACAGCTAAGCCTAAGAAGGAAAGCCTGTATTTATATCACTGTGAAATGAAGACTAGGGCAGAAATGGATTTTATATACATATATATATATGGTGCGTGTTTCTGTAGGTAGATTCCAGCCTCATATTTTTTTTATTTGTCTATTAGAACAATGCAAGATCTGTAAACATATTGGTTAGACTGGATGCTTTTCTATAACATGGTGGTTTATAGCACTTTTTAAATGATTCCTTTGAGGTTATCTAAGTGCTGCTTTGAACAAGGTGGCCACAAAGCATTTTATTATTTTGCGCCTCTAAAACCTGAACTCTAACTATTTTTTTTTCTTTATCATCTTAGCTGTAAAGGACCCTACAGCTGTAGAAAGAACAAATTTGCTGAACATGGCTAAATTGAGTATCAAAGGACTTATTGAATCGGCTTTGAGCTTTGGGCGCACTCTGGATTCTGACTACCCACCTTTGCAGCAGTTCTTTGTTGTCATGGAGCACTGCCTGAAGCATGGCCTTAAAGGTGCAGTGACTGCTCTGACTGCATACTTCTCATCCCAAACCTGCCATTTTTCTTCCTTTCTGAATGAGATAAAATCAATGTGTGTTATGTTGCTTTAAGAAGTGAAGAAAATGTGGAAATTGTCACCTTTGATAATTACTAATGTCATTATTAATACTCTACAACACGTATTTCCACATTTACCAGCTTTTTCTTTACTATTTGTTGTAAGCAGTCCAGGGATTACCACATCTGTCTATATATATAACTTACATTTTTAGCTATTTCTCCTTTTTATATTATTTTGTTCTAGCACAGCAATTCTGGTGTTCACAACAAAGTAATTTGTAAGATGGCTTTGGATACTGGTGAACCTGACCGGTGTGCATTTACCCGGAAATCTAGGCTCAGCAGTTAACCCTTTTGTTACACCAGCTGTTTTGAAGGAAGCTACTCCAGTAACTTAATTCAGTTAGTTACTTTTTTTTTCTTTTCCTAGTAAGAAAATCCTTTCTAAGTTACAATAAAACCATCTGGGGTCCCCTGGAACTTGTGGAGAAATTATATCCAGAAGCTGAGGAAATAGCAGCAAGCGTCAGAGATTTGCCTGGCCTTAAGTAAGTAGTGTTGGTAAAATACAGCAAGAAAATAAAGGACCTGACTGAGAATCTACACATGTCTTGTGATTTCATTTGTCGTTAATCAAGCCCTTAAACAGCTAGCACGTGATCCTGGGGGAGAGCACAGGTGAATTTTGCTAGCTCTTCGTGTTCTGCACAAAACAGAACAGTTAAAGTAGTATTTGTGAGTTCTTTTCTGGTGTCCCTGGGAGGAAAGTTCTCTGAATGGTGGACAAAAATGGAGCCAAAGGGAACAGGTTGTGTATCAAATAGTCTGCGGTCTAGAGCTGCATGAGTCTAGTCAACAAAGGCTGTATGGAAACAAAAGGTAACGTGCTGAAGAGGAAGATACTAGGCAGCTTTTTGGATTCTTGTGTGTAGAGTCCTTCTCAAATGTAAACTTATCCTGTGAACTGCCATCTCCTCCTATTCCTCTGCACTCTGCTTTCATATTTGGTTTTATAATTTGCCTTAAAATTAAGTTCCAGAAATAAAATCTCAAAAGTGTTGGATTGCATTTTGATTGGTACATGGCAGCATAATGGATATAACTTCTAGCTTGAGACCTTATCTGAAGTACATAGGTATATAAATTATCATTTACTCTTATATTGGGCCGGATGCAGTAATATCCTTTGCCAAGTGTGTTATGCTCTTCCTATCCTGATATAGCATGTGGGGTTTGGTTGGTTTGGTGTGTTGGGTTGGGTTTTTTGGGGATTTTTGTGCTTACCACTTCTAAGTGTGCACACCCTAGAAGAGAAGGATCTTAAAGGTCCAGGTTTAATTTGTTGGATATTCATATTTGCCAGTTACATACATTTTCATATTTTTTGAATTGTCTTTCTAAGATACCACTGAATTTGTAAAGAAGTATCACAAGTTGAAGCTAGAATTCAGTATGTGTTGTGTAAACTCCGAGAGCAGGATTGGGAAGGCCAGCTTGCCTGACGAGTTGTAGTGGACATGTGGTTACCTTTCTCACAATTCCTCTGAAGACTTTGCTTATGAAGTTGCAGAAAGGAGTCTGAACTGTTGCATTTTACTTTAGCTAGAAACAGGACTTTCAAGGTTACCTTTACAAGCACTGTCAGGTTAAGAAGGTGGTACTTAGAGGGAAACAGCACCACTTAAAAATTCTTCAAGTGCTGCTGGCCATGTACTGTGTGAGAACAAAGCACACTGAAATACAACAGTGTGTAGAATGTTGCACGTTTTCACTCTCTGAGCGAAACAGTTAACTTTACTGTCGGGCTCTTTTGCTTTCTCTGTTCCTGTTCTCTCCAGGGTCTGAACCCAGGCCCAGCTTGGGTTGATGAAAATTTTTCTGATGTTATCCCAAAACTTGAAGTCAACACCTAGAAATTATGGCTTCTCAGGCTACATAATAGTTTGGTTACTAATGGTTTCAAATACCTTTTCGGAAATACCAGTTGCTCTACCAGTAGACTGATAAGATGTTTAAGACAGTGGATTAATTGCTATGTTGTCAGTTTGGAACTGTCTACATGCCCTTTTTTTCAGAACACCGCTGGGCCGTGCCCGTGCCTGGTTGCGGTTAGCACTCATGCAGAAGAAAATGGCCGACTATCTTCGCTGTTTAATCATTCAGAGAGATCTTCTCAGGTAAACAATTATGTAGATTTTGTTTATGATGTGTTTTTAGCAGTTTAGTCTCCTGAAAAAAAAATTAATATTTTCTATTGGCTACTTTTTAATGTATTCTTTGTGCAGCAAGCTGCAGCTTCTGTAATGTGGGCTGATTTCTTCCAGGCCTTGGGGCAGAGGGACCAAACGCTGCTGCCTTGTCAGGATTGAGGCCTAGCTCATGGGTGAAGGGAACTTTCTTCCCCATCATGTAGGTGGCCCTTCTGCAGTGTTCCGGATGATTCTTTCGTAGCTGAGGGTGATAGGGATGAGTGATGGCTCCCATTGCATTCCTTTGCCATGCGCCACAGGGACCAGAGACCTCTGGAGAGGAGATGAATTTACCCCTACCATGTGCATGGTTTCCTATTTATCGCCCTGAACTTTCTTTTTACAATTCTAAAACTTGCATCGCTCTCTTCTAGCGTAACTTTTCCTTTCTGTTGGAGTAGTTGAAGCTCAAAGGGGAAAAAAAAAACCTTGTCATCTTCAGTTCTATAACCTACACATTTTTTAAGACTTTTCTTGCACAGCTAGATAGTACTGTTAGGTCAGGATGACGTTGGTGTTCGACAGCTATGGATTTTTCCATTGAAAGCACAGTTTGCTTCATAGAGTCTAAAACTTTATTTAAAAAGTGCAGGGAAGGAGGAAGTAAATGTTGCTGTTCTGTTTTTTAGTGGAATGTTTTTCTTTTAAAAACCTTTTTAGCATTTCAGCCCTTTCTGGTTTTCTTCTCTCATCCATTTAGTCTTTTACTTGGCTTCTTTAATTTCAAGCATGTGTTCGTTAATGTCCAGACCTTTTTTCACATGAGGTAAATTTCTTACCATTCTTCTTTAGCATTTCTTTAGTGTTGCTTAACAACATAAGAATTGTCTGACTGTGTGGCCAAACATCCGTCTGTTGCAGTATCCTATTCAAAAGTGGCTAATACTAAGTACACAGGGAAGAGCCTTTTTTTGATGTTTTGTTTTTGTTTGTTTTTTTAAAGGCAAAATAAGTTTTGCCCTCCAAATTTCCCAGCCTTCGAGCAGTTTGTGGCTCAGATTTCTGGAGCCAAAGGTAGTATCTTTGTTTTTAATGACTTCTGAGACAAGCCATGCACTTCCAATATTTAAATATTTATGAGGTTAAAGTATGGGCAAACACAGTTCATCTTTAAGTTTGTTGGAGTAAGGTTAAAGTAAGAGAAACAACTCGGATTTAGATGTTGCTTATTAATAATTTATTGGATGTAAATGTATTGAATATACCCATAAGATGCAATTTTCCTCTTCAACAGTGAATTCTATGAGTATCATGCACTAATGATGGAGGAAGAAGGAGCAGTTATTGTCGGACTATTAGTTGGGTTAAATGTGATAGATGCTAATCTGTGTGTGAAGGGAGAAGACCTAGATTCACAAGTAAGTCAATACAGGTAAAGTAATATACATGCAATCCATAAGATTTTTTTTTTTTTTTTACAGTGAATTTTGTTACTGTGGAGTTAGGATTTGTTAGAAATCTTACTAGAGACTGTTTAGGGCATGATCCAACTCTTGGAGAAGTATAGTTCCATGATCAGTTTATCCCCTTTGGTTCATTTGTTGTTGTTCTGGGACGTAATAGGAACGTTTCGAGGACCTGAAGCAACAACCTGCTTTGCCTAGTGTAATAAAAGACCTTATAAGAGGGTGACTGCTTTTAATCTGCAAAGAAGTACTTAGAATTCTTCTTCCTTTGCACAGTCCTTTGACTTTGATCTTTTCCATTAAAATCTTGACAGATTCTTTTTAAAGGCAGTTGCACAAGTATTTGTGAATACATTTTGCTTTAGTAAGCAAAATACGTTTTTTAAAAAGCTTTTGGAGAAGAAACTTTTAAAAAAAAGATAGGGAAAGAACAAGTAGAGCATCGTAGAAAACTGACAGGAGAGCATTTTATACACCGAGGAAATATTAGACTTAGCAAGTTGCTTGTATCCAAAAGCAGAACTCATGGTAATGTTATTTATAGTATATAGGATTAGATTACAGTTGAATAGAGAAGAAATTAATTAGATTCAGATTTAGCAGGCTTCAGAAGAGTGAATGCAGTTGAGTTGGCACACCTGGACATCAGCAAATGTGGAAAGGTAGTATTATTTGGCAAGGAATGTTGAAAAACTAAGCATGGGGTAAACATCAGTTTGAGAGATGTGCTGTGATAGGAAATCATCTGGAACGCTACAGACAAATTAACACAAGTCTACTCAACCACTGACAGGGTTGAGGAGT
Organism: Momotus momota; assembly: GCA_028565915.1. Classification (NCBI taxonomy): domain Eukaryota; kingdom Metazoa; phylum Chordata; class Aves; order Coraciiformes; family Momotidae; genus Momotus; species Momotus momota. The sequence goes on along the minus strand of JAOXNV010022368.1, from coordinate 33,365 downwards.
AGCTGATAATTCTCCAAATGGAAGTCTTCCTGTAAATTCTTGGCTGAGCTCGGTCAGAGCTAGGAAGTCATCTTTTCTTTGGGATTTGGTACATGGCACATTTGTTACTTTTGCTTGAAAGCAACATTATTCTTAATAAATAGGTGAGACGACAATTAAAAAAAGTAAAAATTTTTATTTCAAATGTTACAGTTCAGTTCTTTGAGCTTCTGGCTGAAACTGAACCAATCTTTAAGAAGCTGATGTAACTGAGATTATAGAAATTATATATACAAGACTATGAATATCAGCAGCAGTTATTTTTATGATATGAAACTGTACGTTTGCTTTCTCCTAGGTTGGGGTGATCGATTTCTCTATGTATTTAAAGAGTGATGATGACATTGGGAGTAAGGAAAGGTATGTCGTCACCAAATAGCTCAGATTTTGCATATAAACAAATGATTTCTTGACTGGTGCCCTGCTCTTTCTGGAAATAAGTCAGATTCCCTAGAGATGAAGTCTTTGGATTTCACTGTCTTGAGAAAAATGGCACGTTATGTTGTTCTGTGTTACTAGTTAGCTGAAAAAATATTTATACTCTGAAGTTTGCTTCAGCAGCATCGCCTGATAAAACATCCTTTACCTGATGGATGGTGTTGGGGGATTGGAGGGTGGCAATGAAAAGGACCTTGCTAACCTTTAAGCCCTTATCCTAGGATTTAGCCAGTGTTTCAAAGAACCAGAGTTACGGCAAAGTAAATAAACATACTTTTTCTTTTGAGACGGTATATATTCTTATGTTTCATATAGAGAAGTAGTTTGCAGTTAAAGTTTCTCTCTGATATCTTACTGACTTCATTACTGTGAGACGAAATTTCTTTTTAAAAAGCACAACTAAGATGGACACTTGCTTATGATACGTATGTTTTCAGTACATATTTCAGTACATCATTTTGTTAAACCTAATTTTATTATGTGCTTGCTTTAGAAATTTACAGATTGCTGCAATTTTGGACCAAAAGAATTATGTGGAAGAACTAAATAGGCAACTGAAGTAAGTATGACTTTGAAGTATGCATGTCAGGCTTATAGGTAAAACACCTGTAATTCCTTTTGTACAACTTCAGAGAAAGAGGTGCAAGTTCTTTACTCTTAGGCTGGGGATGTAATGAGGTTGTAAAGGTTACACTTCTGGAGAGGCTCAGGAAGTCTCCGTTTTCATGCCTTTGTTTTTGACAGCGAGAACCTTTGTTCTTCAAAGAAGTGAAGAACAGGCCAAAACTGGTCAAAGTCCTCATGATTCATAACTTCACAGGAGTGAAAAGCTTCATCTGGATTTTAACTGCATTCTATTTAAGTTTTCAGAAAGTGTAATTGAGAGTTCTGGGTGAATCCACATGGTTTTCTTTGCCTTTCATAATATTTTAGTTTGTAGCTTTAATGCCTGGGACCAAAGCTGAGAAAGTTCATTGCTTGCTGGAAACTACTTACATGTTGCAAGTTGTGGTTCCTGTGGAAACAGTTTTCAGGAAAGCAGCCTTTACCCCTTACTTTGGGTATGGAGCAAACCTGGTCCACCGTGGTGTGCGTTACTAGACAAATGGAACAGTGATTGTAATTCTCTGAGGAGTATTACACAAAGTTAAATAGTGCTGGGAGCTAAAAAAAGGGAAAAAAAAAAAAAGAAGAGAAACCTAAACACAAACCCACAAAGAACTTCTGTAGAATCCATTGTATAGCTCATCTTCGTGATCCCTTTTGGAAACATAATCATGTTTTTCTTTTTGAATGCTAGTAATCTTGATCATTAGTTACTATATGGCTACTGTTAGGGTACAGATACTCTCCTGATTTGAAATTCTGCAGTCACTGAGCAGAAACCTTCAGCAGGACAGACTAACTTGAGTCAAATACTAGCGAAATGAAAGTAGGTTGGGGAGGAGAAAGAAGCTATCACAATTTAGTGGTGTTTGTGTGACCATATATTCAGGTGAGCTCCTGTGTATTGACTATGCTCTTGTACACTGGTTTATCCTTGAAATTACTTGCAAATCAGTGGTTCAACAACTCTCCTATTTTATTTCAGGTCAGCTATTCCTTTCCACACATCCTAAAATGTATTAATTTCCTCTGTCTTGCCATTCTTAATCAACTGGAAACTTCTGAGGACACCACAGTAGAAATCCATGGAAGAGTAAACAGTGTTACAGAACAGATTTGTTTTTTCATCCTGTGTGTGAAGTGCTTACAGCAGAAATAAGCCAATCAGAGAAGGCTTGGATGTAGTTTGTTACAATAAAAAAAAACCAGACTAATAAAAGGGAATAAAAATCTGATGCGGCTTGCAAATGAAGTCTAAAAGCATCGAGAAAGAGATATCCTGAAAATAACTCTCAAAAACATGTGGAGAAACAAATAATTTTATAGAAGGAACGGGTTTTGGAGGAAGTGAACAGTTTTGTTCTTATTGGAGGAAAATGTTTTTGTTATGAGAGAAAGAAAACCAAGAAGATTGTAAACTATCTTTTAAGGGAACTCATTAAACATGTGGATACAGTATAGTGATGAGGATAAAGGAAAGTCACGCTCAACCAGGAGTTTAAGCGACAGGGATGACATTGGGAGTTAGAAAGTAGTACGTAAGTGTTCAACAAAGGAGACTAATTTTCTTACATTTAGGAAAACTTCACATACAGGAACAGACCTTTTAGCACTTAACCATTAATCACTGTACCTCACATGAAAGCTTTTGAGTTTGGTTGAATGACTTTTGATGTCGTTTTGAATAATATTTTTTTCTTTTTCTCCTTCAGTAGCACAGTTAGCAGTCTACATGCAAGAGTTGATTCACTAGAGAAGTCAAACACTAAACTGATTGAAGAGGTATTATTTTCTTATAGTAATGTATAATAGATATTATTTCTTCTTAAACACTTATTTTTCTAAATATTCCTACCTTATTTTGATACAGGTAAGTCCTGTATAATTTATTCACATACCTTTATTGTGGCTTTAAGAAAAGGTGCAGTAGCTGCAGGGATTTGAAGTCAGCTTGCCTAGGTAACGTGCAGCATCATTAAATTAATTTTGTAGAACATCACGATTTCCCTCTTTGGAGAAAACCAGAAGAGAAGCCTTTCTTAATGCCAGCTGTCAGTCTCATTTTTTGCAGCTGACTAGTCCATTATGGATGACATCAGTACCTACAAAGAGACAGAAAGTAGTTCACCAAGCAATTTCTGTTCTCGTTCTCAGCTTTAGCCAAAGGATTGTTTCTTGCTTATTTACCGTATGCTTTTATACAGTTTTATACTTGTCTAGCTATGGGTTTGTATTTATATCCTATATTTCTGGTTATCTTTGATGCTTGACTAGATTCCAATATTTTTTAGCTTTCTCAGAGCGCTTTTTTTTTTTTATTATTTTTTTTTTTCAGTCCAAGCTGTTTGAGAAATAGTTAATGAAATGGAAAATGGAAATGTCTAAATTCAGCTGTTGAGGGGTTAGCTAGCTCACTCCGGGTGTTAATGTATCCAGATAGAGGGAAAGCATGGCTTTTTTTGACTGTTAATTGTCAAGAGTATTGAGGTTTCTTTACAAGCATTCAGCACAACTATCCACCTATTTTGATCAGCTGGCTTATAATTCTGACATTAAGGTATTTACTGTAGGCCAGGCCCAGTTACAATGTTTCCTGGTTTGTAAATATGTTTTCTTTTCATCTGGGAAAGGTTTTCTTAAGTAAATTGCCTCATATAGTATATTAAAGTATACAAAAAAGAGCAAAACTATATATTTGAATCTAACTGGAAAGAAAAAAGTTAGGGTGAGGAAAGGGAATTATGGGTCTTTGAGTCATAACGAAGCAATGAAAAGGCAGCGTATTCTTTAGCAGTCACGAAATAATGAAGTACCTTGGGTCTGCATGCTATTGTGTAATGAAGGCAACTCATTAAAACCAGGAGCTTTATGGGTTTTTTTAAAAAAACAATTAACCTTCTGTTGGGTAGACAGTGAGAACAGAGCAGAATGTCTCAGTCTTGCATTCATCAGAACATTTGTTCTTTATTCCACTCACAAAAGTGGTCACTCTACTTCTTTTTTTTTTTTTTTATTTATTTTTTATTTCTTTTTCTTTTCAGTTAGCAATAGCCAAAAACAATATCATTAAACTTCAGGAAGAAAACCATCAGTTAAGGAGTGAAAATATTCTTTTTATAATGAAAACACAGCATCATCTAGAGGTATGTTAGTTTTGTCACGTTACTACGTTAATTACTACTACTACATAGTGATGTCTTGTGGTTCAGTGTCATTCAAATGTTCTTACATGGCAATTTAATATAAGCAGTAGCTGGGCCAAATCTAAACCAATTTTTATTAGGGAAAGGACCTATTAAAACTGGGAAGCTTTATAATGGCATAATTATCTTGAAATCATAGGACACTAGATTGTTTGATAACCTTACACAAATTTTGTATTATTTTTCCTTGTGTTCATTCAATTTGTCTTCCCTGTTTGTTTTTTGTTTTTTTCCTTTGGATTGTAAGCTATTTCTGAGAGCACTTAAGGCAATATTATCTGAAAGTCTTGTCAAAATAAGGCATGTTTAGTTGGCAAACTGTCTATTCTGACCTGTCTCGTTATATGGAAAGTCATTTGGAATAATCATGTATGCAGCTGCAAACGTTGTGGTTTTTTAAGCTGCAATTTTTGTAGCTCCTTGTATAACTTCTTATATGTGTTTTACAGGATAATTGATAAAAATACAGGTTGAGATGTCTGGGTTGCTCAGTACCGAAACAGTTGTGTAATAAGTGACTTGCTGAAGGAAGACTGTACTGCAGAACAGATGTTTATTTTGCTAGATTTACTTAATTCTTATAAAATATATATAAAAAATGAAATATACAAAAGATAAAAATAAAAAAACATATCAAAACCAGCTCTCCACATTTGTACTGTGCTTTGAGAATGTATTTTTAAGTTGTTTGTTTTGTTTGTTTTTTCTCCACAAGTGTCAAATTTATGATATCAATTGCTGGACTTGTGACAAAGAAACATAGATTCTCTGTATCTTTGTAGGCAACTAAAGTGGACATTGAAGCAGAACTTCAGACATACAAACACTCCAGGCAGGGCTTGGATGACATGTACAACGAAGCACGTAGACAGCTTCGAGAAGAGTCACAGCTTCGACAAGTAAGTGTTCTTTTCTAAGATTACACAGCACTTCTAGAAAAGATGATGCTTGAGAAGAATCAGTGTATAAACATTTCTAGTTTTGCATTTGCTGAGCTTAGATGCTGCCTTTAATCACCTTTGTCTCTTACTACCTGTGATAGAAAGTTTTTGGTTTTTTTTAACAGAGCAATCAGTACATCATTATTTCTATAATGATGTTGCTAAAACCTAGTAAGGAAAATATATTTTTCTCTGTGAATTTTTTAGGTAAGTTGTTAGCAATACTGTATGCTCTGTATGCATGCTAAATCTTTCTTGTGAAAATAGAAATCCTTTAGTTCTATTTTTGCTATTAATACTTAGGCAACTCTATGCAACACTGGCAGGGTAATTTCTTATAATGTGAGTTGTCTTCTCCCAGAGTTTACAAAAAACCACATTGGTTACTGAGTACCTGAGTATAATGTTTCTGTGGTAGATAATTTGCAAAGTTAGAAGGGCAGAATTTCTGAAGCGGTGAAATAGGTGGTGCTGCAACTCTGTTAACAGAGTTAGCATTTGTCTTTATCAAAACAGAGGTGAAATGTTGCATCATTATTTAAATATTCTGTCTTGCATTGTGTTTGTGTTTTACAGGATATGGAGAATGAGCTAGTGGTTCAAGTTAGTATGAAACATGAGATAGAACTTGCCATGAAGTTGCTGGAGAAGGACATCCATGAGAAGCAGGATACCCTCATAGGCCTTCGACAGCAGCTTGATGAAGTTAAAGCAATTAACGTGGAAATGTACCAAAAGCTGCAGGTAAAGGAACAATCTGTTGTTAAACTGATGCAACAGCTTTGGCTGGAGTGAGAGGGATGCGTTACTGTTTTGTTTAGTTAAGTAATCTTTCCTTAATTTGGGGGGTTTTTTCCACTTCTTAGGTCAGCTTGTTGTTTTGGAACATTTCCTGATGCAAGCATGATTTCACACAAAGTTCTTAGGGCACTCATTTAATGTTTTGTGGGTTTGTAGAGGAAAAGAACACGAGCGGTTTTTATTGGTAAGGTTCTAATGCGCTACTTAAAAAGGTTATAAGTGAATGTATACTTATTAAATAGCATCTACACTTGCAAAGCGTGAAACTACAAATGTGCTAAGCATAAAATTTTAAGTACTGTCAACTACATTGTTTAGATGGGAATGTTCAAAAATAGTCAAAACCTGAAGCCATTTTATCATTTTTCCCTACAGACACCAAAGGAAAAAAAACCTTGAGGTAACAGTCTAAAAAATATCTACTTCAGTTTTAACCTTTTTTGTAACACAGGTTTCTGAAGATGCAATGAAAGAAAAGAATGAAATAATTGATCGATTAGAGGATAAGACCAATCAAATTAATGCAACTATGAAGCAACTAGAGCAAAGGTACAGGCTTATCTTTGTTTTTCTTCATTCGTGTCTCCATTCCCTTACATTTTACTGCATTCCTACACAATTGCCACTGAAATGTAACTTTTGACTAGAAAATTTTGAAAATACCTTTCTGAAACTCTAACTAGTGCTTAACTGTTTGATTTTTTTTCTTTTTTTCTTTTTAACAAATACGCTTATTTTAAATACAACCTTAATCTTTCAGTTTTCTTCCTCCACCATCTTTCTTCTAGTCCTGGGTTTTTGTGCTGATATCAAAAGTTGTTCTTTCAGCTTTTTCAAAGTTTTCTTTTTCGCCCCATATGAATGAAATGCAATAGAAGCCAAGGCATTAATCTTGCTTATACTTAAGCATGTGCTTAATATAAACATGTAATGCCTTCATGAATCACTACTATATTTGCCAAAGTTATTAAAGTGTTTTCTGTTACCATTATTTTCAATGACATACTGACTTTTTACACTGAAAGGTTGAAAAGTGAAAGACTAAAATTCCAGTCCATAAATTTACATTATGATTAGACTGCATGTACTACATAGTATTAAAATGTGATTCATATGTTTTAATTTAGTGGCCTGTATGCAACACCGATCTTTTAAATTGTAAAATGTAACATATTCATAAACCCTGTCATGTTGGTGTTTGACCTGTCTTTTTTTCATTTAAATCTGATTATGAAAAACATGGTTATGTATTAAAAAAAAATTAGTGACATGAATATTCTTTTATTGACATCCTTTTTTCCCTCTTTTTTCTTTTTCTTTTTATCCTTTATCCCAATTTTTGTTTTTACTATTTTGCTGCCTTCATCTGTCTTTGATTTTTGTCTACTGCATTCATCAAGTGACAAAGATCTGTTAACTCAAACTAGGACTATTGCAATGTCATTCCTCAAATGTGCCAGCAGTGAAGCTCAGCACCAGTATAAACTTGTCAAAGATATATCGTTCTGAAAGCTCCTCCAGATCTGTTGTGGTTTAAATAATTCCTGATAAGTCGCAACTTCAGAATTTCAAAATTAGTACTTTAAATATGAAGTGGTATTAGAAATCCTGCACTGTCACTGATCGTAGCTGGGTTCTGTTTTGTTTTCTGAAAGAACATCATCTCCGATCTCACTTTACCCCTCTTAAAAAAAAAAAAAAAAAAAAAAAAAGTAAACTACTGCACTATTATTAAGCAAATGTAAGATAGTTTTCTAATGCTATTTAATCACTCCTTAATTGTCAAAGTCTATTTTAAAAGGTTAGCTATCTTTATTTTGACTGTACATTTTTATGACATTTGTTTCTAATTAGTGATTTTTCTTATTCTTTATGGTACTAATAGATGTTAAAAGTAGTCTTTCTGAATATTGTTTCCCTTCTCCTCTGCTTATTTTTTTCACTTTTTAGGCTGTATCTATCCCCAAAGCATGCTCTCTGTTGGGTTTTTTGGTTGTAACTAGCACTGCGCTGTTTTCTTAAACTGACACGGAGCTGGGGAAAGGAGAGTTGAGTGCTCTATCAGAGCTATGTATTTTAAAAAAAAAGAGAGTATCCTTTTAAAAAAAAAAAAAGATAGAGGGTGAACATACATATTCAGTATTTACAGTAGGAGAATGACAGGCTTTGGGGATAAAACAGCTAAAGCACAATTCCATTTTGCCGGTATGACGTGGGATATAGTATTTTCACAGAGCTAAAATGTGTTTGGAGCCTGGACTTGGATGGGGCTCCGGAGAAGAAGGACAGAGCTCTCTAGCAAATTGTGTTAGCCTAGAACAGCTGTACCAGGGTAGCTGCAGTGGAAATCGTAGTAATAAATAGGATTTACATTTAGGGCCCAGATCCTGAACTTACCTAACTTGTTTGTCAGCTGAGGATCTTGCCCCTCTGCAGCTTTGTCTATGCTCTGCTCATAACGTAGTGGTTTTGCACAAACACTTTTCCCTCCCACCGCCTAACGTTACACAGTCTTTACAACTCGTGTTTCTGCTCTGAGTTGCTGCTTTCCTGCACTGCAGAAATAAGAGAGTTTGAGCTGCTTTGTGACTGCCTTTGACATGCTTCCGACTGTTTGCTCTGCAATGTAGAGAGGAAGTTGACTGGAAAAAGAGTCTTAGGGCCTTTCAGCAGAAGGGGATGTGTTTGCAAAACTGAGGGCAGGACGTGGAAATACAGAAAGGGTTTCTGCCCCGTGATTGATTATTACCTTATTCCTTGGTTTGGAATCAGAGAAAGCCTTTAACGTGGGCTGGCTACTGCAAATAAATATCTCCCTTCCTCAGAGAAAACCCCACCCAGAAACACTGAATACACCAGTAGGGTGACCATAGCAGAAACGGGAGAGTTTGACCGTCTCGTGGTCACCTCTGCAAACAAGGATCTGCGTCGGTATCTTCTGAATTGCAAATCCTGCTGCAAACTTGATCCAGCGGAGCGTTTGCCTGAGTTGCGGCGGTGCAGTTGGCCTTAGTGCTGGTGGGGAGAGTGATGCTATCCCTTGGGCTGGTTAGCATGTGTCTTCCTTGGCTGTGGAAGCTACACTGCGGTTTAAGTTGTGATTTGGAGAGGGTTTTAGCTTGCTCTCAGTGTTATTTGTCACGTATAGCTTCATCCAGCTGCTTCTGCTCAGAGAATTGACTGCTTTTTTCGCAGTAGTCTCCTTCCCGTACATGTTTAGGCGCTCTGTGCGCTACCATTGCAGATGTGACTGAGAACGTTCTTGAAACAACTGGTAGAGCTGAATGAGGTAGTGCACACTATAAGGTAGTTCAACTCTGGTCTGTTTTCACTTGTTTACTGGCAGCTTTTGGAAACTCCTGCTGGTGTGGCTTCATCAGTAGAAGCACAAATGTAGGCATATTGCTGACTTAATTTCTTTTCAACTGCCACTGGGAGTTGTGAGTTGCTCTGCATTCAGCTAGGAATAAGCATGGGAAGTGAGAAATCAAGCACAGAGAGAGTATCACAGATTATCTCCCACGGCTTACCTGAGAGGCCCTTGAAGCAGTTCAGTTAGACACGCTGCAGCAGGTGGGGGCATTCAGTGATATTTTACAGGCTCTTTTCCTGTCTTGCCTTTTCAGGGCAGGTGTAGCCATGATATAGCACAAGTTTCATTTTATACCTTTACTTCTGTTACATTAAACCTGTCTTACTCAGATTGAAGAGGTGACCAGGCAAAGAGGAAACACAGGGAGCTAAAGGATTGCAAAGGGAGTGCTGGTAGAAGGAGATGCAAACCCCTGGAATTCAGAAAGGAAAGATTAAAAAAAACGAAACCAAACCCATTCCCTCATTTCTTGATTAGTCAGTTTTATTTACTTTGTCTATAGTATCGAGCTATTTTAACCTGTGTAAGAATGCATTATTTTTTAATACAGAATATTTAAATTAACTTAATAATATGATGTAGTGGAGGTAGTTCTATAAATGTAGTAGGACCCATCAGGGTGTGTCTTGTTGTATTAGGCTGGTTAAGTTTTTCTGCTGTGTGGTTGCAGGGCTCTGTATTGAGCTGTATGCCTGAATTGTTTTGAACTGCTTTTGCACAGCACATGCTGGGTGATTAGTACAAGCCAAGTACTTTTACAGGATTTATTTGGGGGGGGGAAACAAAAGCTTCCAAAAATAACACATGAACATAGGCTAAAGAAAAAAAAAGAAAAAAAAAACCAAAAAAAACGAGGTATATGCTTCAATTCTAAAATATGTATCATCGTGCTTTGGCATCTGTTATTCAGGAACCTAAAATAAAAGTGATTGCTTACAGTGGTTATTCTCTTACTGTATGGAAAACCAGGAGCTAGTTCTCTAGACATTGTGTGGATTTCTCGTTTGAGTTAGAGAGTTTCCCCCAAATTTTGTTTTATTTAGAAATGTTTCTATTTCCCCATTTTTCTTTTATTTGTCTTCTTCACCCTCTACACCCTAGTTCTAGCTTCAGTTTTACCCAAAGTTGATTTGAATTACACCAGATTGCAGCAAGCAGAGGAGGCTCAAATGGAAGCTGAGGCCGAGGATGAGAAACTTAAACAGGAGTATATGAATAAATCTGAAAGTCTGCAGAAGGAATTCTCCCAGAAGGAGAAACAGCTGTAAGTATCTTTCCTGTTTGGAAAAACATACAGCAGTAAATGTTTTACATTGCAGTATGTACTGTGTCTTTAATATACAGGCTGCTTGGTGATAAATGGTTTTGAACAGAATGTAAATATTCCGGATCTTCGCGTTAGGTACTGGCAAGGGGGAAGAAAAGATACCATTCCAAGGAAGTCAGGCTACCTTTAGGTGCCTCTAAAATGGTGCACAGCTTGAAAGGAAGGGGAATAATGGAATTCTGTTTGTTTGGGGTTTTTTTGGTGTAAAATTGCCAGCTTAATTCACGAGAAATTGTCTTAAATGGGGGAAAACACATAGTATAGTAGTAGTGCTAATACACACTTTTAACAAAACCTACAACTATGTAGTAGTACAGACTTAAACAGAAATAGCATAAGAAGAGTTTAACTGATCAGGCTTATGAATAGGTAGAAGTGACTTACCTTACCACTGCCTAGAAAAAAATATAACCCACTGGAATCAAATATTAAAAAATAATATAAAAGCCAACCCTCTAGGCTTTCTCCTGTTGAATCCTTCAGTACTCGTTTAAATAACTACATAATGTAAAAAGCTCCCTGTAAGGGCAGATGTTTTCCCTCTTTGGAAAGATAACTAGTAAATGATTTAAGACTGTGCAAATCTGTGGCACAGCAAGGATTGGAGCTTAAAAAATAGTGATTTCCAATCCAGTTATCGGCCCACCCTGCCTCTCTTACAACTCTGAGTGTTAACAGACTTGTTTAACTGTCATGACAAATGTTCACTTTACTACCGCAGTCATCTTTGCAGATTTTGGCCAAAGAACAGTTCAGACCCCAGCCCTAGAATTCTGCAATTCTGAAACCTCAAGGTCATGTTCACTTCTGATCTTTTCCAGCCAGATGCTGAGGTAGTGTCCCAAAATGTAAGTCTTTCCTTTAAAAATGGTTTTGGTTTTAAAGCAGGAAAATTAATGTAGATACAGCTTTTTCCATCAAAAACCCATGCATGACTACTCCTAGATTTTTTTTCCTCTTTTATTGTGTTGGCACAATTCCGATCTAGAAGGTTGAGCAGCGTGCTTCCGTCCTTGGGTTTCTCTGTAACATTCTAAACACCAACTCTCCCGTGAGACTGAAGTTCCACCTAGAGTGGCCCTAATTTCTTTTACTGGACTCCAGTTAAACTAAGAGAATTTAGATCCCTTTTTATGTTGAACCTCAGCTGTGTAGAGAGCTCAATAAAAATAGTAATTTAAACCCCTTCCTCCTTTGTTTTCAATTGTGTTCCATACGACACAGGCCTTAGTCTGAGATAGAAGATTCACATCTAAGGGTCCAACATTAAATAACTTTTATGAGCACCAGACATATATAGAGTTGTTATCTGCATCACCAGGTGGGTTTTTTTGTTTGTTTTGTTTTTTAGAAACAAGCTATGTAAGGTAAAGGAGGCTTTGCCTTAATGCACCTTTTAAAAATACTTTCATATTTTGTGGTTAATCTTCTCTTGCTCATTTATTACAAAGTTCAGCTCTACAAAATTATGCTGTGTTCTAGATCCTTTACAAACGCTTCTTTTTAAAAGCATTTTCTAAATGACAGTGTTTTGGTTTGTTTATTACACTGATGTCTAAAATATTATAATACCGATGCATTATTTTTCTTTTAGAAAATGAGTAAGTTGATCGTTTGTTATGATATATTGCACCCAGAAATAAACTCAGTTTTGTTGTTTAGAGGCGATACTCTTGTGCACAGTCATTTTGTTTGTTTGTTTGTTTTGCATATTCTAGGCTTCAGCTGGAAACAGATTTGAAGATAGAGAAAGAGTGGCGGCAGACCTTAGAGGATGATCTTCAAAAGGAAAAGGAAACTGTATCTCATCTAAGAATAGAGACCCAAGAAATAATTAATCTTAAAAAAGTAAATTCTGCCATAAAACTCGACTAGTAATTCAGAAATTGTCTGCAAAGTTAGTTATGGGCTTGGACATGGTATTTTTAAGAATTTCTGCAAGTAGATAGGAAAGATTAGATTGTGTCTTCTCACAAACAGATTAAGAAAAAAAAAATGGTGTTTTACTCCCCATTTAAGTCCTCCGATCAGAGCTCAGTGTTTTGAGTAAGGAAAAAGCTCTGTTGAAGACTCTGTCTTCTCATCTTAGGCCAGAAAGTGCTTGAGCTTCCCCTTGCCATTGTGTGTACCTGGCTGTGTAGTGTCGTTGATCTCTACAATCAACTGGTTTTATTTTCTTCCTGAAGAAGGCTGCAGAAGCCAAAAGGCTTCATATCTTGGGGTCTGAGAGAGTTGAATCCTGAGTTGTTGCTGCTTGAGTTGGATTTGGGAAACTTAGAAAGTGTGATGGATCGTTCATTCACTTTGCTTTCTCAGTAAGATCAGCTTTGGATAGTGGCAGTTTTCTAGGCAGTAGGCAAATACAATTTTGAGAATAATTGAAGTTCTTTGAGTTTTTTGTTTGTTTTGCTTTTTGTTTTGAGGAGTTCCTTAAACTTCAGGAAAAGAACAAGCAACTGAAAAGGATATGTCAAGACCAAGAAGCTGCACTAGAAGAACTGGCATCCAAGCTGAGCGAGTAATTTTGTTCTTCACGATAAATGTTTCAGTCGTATAAACTTGAATTAAGAAAAACCGTAGGATGGTGTTCATGTGAATGAGACTGTATATGACAATATTACCCAGGCACTTACCGCAAAAGTGTGTCAAGTTAGGTCAGGTCTGTTTATTTTTGTTTATGGCTGACAATAGTGAGCTTGGAGCACAGCTCTCCTTAAGTGTTACATGTTGTTAAAGTTTCACTCTGTCTTCTTAAATAGTTTTGCTCTGACTAGTGGGGTCTTTGGTGCCCTGTAGAATAACTTAGTGTGTGTACATATCCATAGATCTATGGATCTATATACTATAGATATAGATCTATATACTGTAACTCAGTGCTGAGGGAGTTGGCAGTGGATGGCTCTGGGGAGGCTCGTTTCTCCATAATGATGTGATGGGATCTTGTACAAATCCAGCTGTTTAAATGCTGAGTGCTGACTTTGGGTATTTGCACAGATCTCAGCTGGTACAGATTTCTCTCATCCACAGAAGCCCAAGCAAATTTACAGCCACACAAAGGATTCTGAGATCTTCAGAGAGAGCTTTTCTCTGTGTAGGGCTTAGTAGAGCAGGACGTGAGATCTCCTGGATGCTGCTGTAATATAAAACACTAACTAAAAGTTCAGAGCGCTTTGATTTTAATTTTTTAAGTACCTGCAGCTTTTGAACTTGTCAGCTACGGTTTAACAATATAGAAGTTTGAAATAGTGTTATCTTATTCTTCAGGTCAAAGCTGAAAATAGAAGATATAAAAGAAGCAAACAAAGCATTGCAGGTTAGTAGAATGTGGAGGAAAGAGAAAACTTTTCTTTTTTGGTGACTGCTCTTTTGAATTATTTTGTAAGCACGAGAATACTTCTCTCCAATAGCAACTGTTGTATGGCTCCTTTCAGTGGGAGAGAACCAGGGACTCCCTGTAACCTCACAGGAAAAAGATAGTCGGTAGCTTTTGATTTTTCTTCTTTGATGTACAGCTCTGCACTTCGACGCTTCTCTTGCAATGGTTTGCCCTTCTGCATCTTACAGAGTGTATCTGGCACAGAATGTGTAGCCAATGGAGCTTCAAGTATGGGCTGTTTCTCAGTGAGCCGTACATTTTTGGTCATCCTGGGAATTAAGTAAATTTGTAGTGACACCGCTGATAAAATACCATCTTTTTGGAACTTCTGTAAAGAAATGCAGGGAGCACTTGAGAGCAGAAATTTTGGCTGCACGTGTTCAGTCACATGGTATGTCACCTTGGGTATTATTTCAGTCCAAGTAAAGGTGTCTGGAATGGTCTTGTCGAGCAGATTCCTGTTCTTACTAATTCGTTTAGACAGAATTAACAGTTCTTGACACTGTCCTGTTTTTTTTGCTTCCCTGAATCTTGGAGCTTGTTCTTACGAGATGGGCAGAGAAATAGGCTTCGGCTCTGAGACTTGGATACTTTTCTGCTTTTCCCAGCTCAACCGTTGACCACCTTTACTACCTTGAGCATGTCCTCTTTGCACCTTTTCCTGATCTGTCTTGTCTTGTGAGGTTTTGGAGCAGTCTCGCGCTGCTTTAGAGTGTCTTTGTGACATTGTACTGCTCTCAGGGCATTAAGCAATTCAGGCAGTGAATGTCCTGCTATTGACTTGTCTTGTCCCCTGGAACCCAAAGTTTAGTTTCATCAGATACATAAGCTTACGTTTTTTTCCCTCCAGGGCCAAGTTTGGTTGAAGGACAAAGAGGCTACACATTGCAAGTTATGTGAAAAGGAATTTTCTCTTTCCAAAAGGAAGGTAAAACTTCGATAAAATTTCTTCCAACTTGTTAAATATATTGTGAGGAAATAATTATCTTGCAAGTGTGGCACGCGATGTCAGCCCTCAAATAAATGCACAGTTATTTTTGAGATGTCTTTCAAGTTCTTTATGTACAATGCAGCTGGTCCCTAATTTCAAAAGAAACTGCCTTTTGGTGAAGTGCCACATAGAAAAATTATTCAATCTACTTTGTGGAGTCATCACCTCAAATGCTGTCAGCTCTGGCACTGTTACAGTTTGACATGTATGGAATTCTTCATTGCATTTTTTGTACAATAGGCTAAGGATTTATGAGTTTATTGTCATTTTGAAGTAAATGTGATGTTAATTTTCATGCTCTATTAATGTGTGCAAGAATTTTTATTGTGCCGTTTTATTTCAAATCTCCATTAGCTACCTGACAGAATCATCCACTGTCTTGAACATCATTGCTCATATTAATCTCCTTCTCTGGAGACTTTCCAAACCCGCCTGGAGATGATCCTGTGCGGTCTGCCCTGGGTGACCCTGCTCTGGCAGGGGGCTTGGACTCGATGATCTCCAGAGGTCCCTTCCAAGCCCTACTGTTCTGTGATCCTGTGATAATTTTTGTGTAACAGAGTGTGTTCTTAATCCAGAGATAAAGTGAAATCTGCAAAGCATATATGTGTATTTAAAAAAATACACAGTCCTGGACAGACCATCTCCTGTCTAAACAGGTGATGGTCTGTCGAGGATTGCATCACAGCTTGGGATTTAGATGAATTCTCTTTTGAAAACTGATGCTATGCTCAGACCAAAGTAGCAGAAGGAATTCCATTTTGGATTGCTCTGTGTGTATCGTTTATTGGTGTCCAATTACCAAGTATATTTCCATTGTAAAATCTAAGCTTTTAAATATTTTTCCTCATTTTTAGCATCATTGTAGGAACTGCGGTGAGATCTTCTGTAATGCCTGTTCAGACAATGAACTGCCTCTGCCTTCTTCACCAAAGCCTGTTCGGGTCTGTGATTCCTGCCATGCAATACTTATACAGAGGTGCTCTTCCAATGTGCCATAAGATTATTTCACAAGATGTTTGTTACCTTTTAGTATTTAGCTCGTCCTGTAAAAAAACCAAACCAAACAACCAAACAAAAACCCAAACCAACTAAAGAATGTACAGCAGGATTTCCGGGATTTCATGTAAGCAGTTCAGAGTTCCATTTTCAAGGTACCGTGGAGGAGTTACTTGTCTTCTTCCTGTTGAAACAAAGAGAGAAAATGAAACCCAAATGTAGAAAATGCCCCTGTTCAAAATACAGATGACAATGTCAGTCTCACACTTGGCTCAGAAGCTCTTCTGAAGGAAGCTGGGCAGTTTATAGAGGAGACTCAGTGCTAACATGTATTTGATGAATGTCTTTAGTTATTATGATGATCTTGAAAAGGGTGATACACGCTTACCTGCTTTTACAGGCGCATCTGCAACAAGTGCAGCCTAATTCTGCTGCAGGGTAGGCCTGCGATAGGCTGTTGCGAAGCAAAACTCTGTGGTAGCTAGTTAAAAATTTAATTTAAAGCGGGTAATACTATTCATGCAGTGCTCCAGGAAGGTACTGCCAAAACACCGTATTTGTTTGCTTCCTCTCAGTTACCGAGATCTGATACGCCTGAGAACGTTTGCACTGATAGTTCTAGTCTAGTTCTTTGTAGTTCCAGGTGTAAGGGGAGGTCTTGTCACACAGGAACAAAGTGTTGCCTCTAGGTGCTGGGTTTTGCTGAATAACTTTTTTTAAAATTAACTTTTGACATCTCTGTATTTCCATTAAGAGAGAGAGATCCATCACTAAATTTTTGTCTGATATTGTCTGTGATCTTAAGCAAGTATCCTGGCATTGTGTTGATGTAAGTCATGCTTTCAGGCTGTACATATAGTCACTGTGTAGCTCTAGAATCAGAGTGATCCTGGGGACCACGTCCTTTCTGTGTTGGACAGGGAAGTTCTTCCTTATTTTGTGATCATCTTTCTCAAACTTTCAGAGTTTGTTCCTAAACTTCCCCGCCCCTCCCCCGAGCACTTTAGGACATGTTTAGGTCTGACCTCTCTTTGCATTGATGGTAACTTCTGCTGGGGTGTGTGTAAATCCTTATTCTACCCATAGGCAAATACGAAGACATCCTTTGATCGATTGTCCTCACTCATTTCCAGTCCACCCAGTAGAACCCATCTGCCCTCCTCCCTTTTGCTGCTTGAACATCCACCAAGTCCTTAGCAGAATTATCAGCCTGGTGGTTCCTTCTGTTGGAATATTCTTGCCAACAGGAAAAGGGAGGATTTGAAACATGTGTTTTAATTGTCCTTGCAGTTTGTTTAGCTTAGCTTTTGTCTTTTGAGGATAGGTATTTAGTTAGTTTTCTAAAAGCTAATACAGCTGTCCTTTTTAACACCTCCATGTAGTTGCTTATATAGCTTTTGTAAAGAAAAAAAATTTTTTTTTTAAATTACCTGATGTAACTTTTTGTAAAATACAAAACAAATACTTGTAAATCTGTAAATAACTTTGAGGGGGGGAAAAAAAATAAATTTAATTGATCTGCAACTTAACTATGGGAAGAATGTCGCTTTATTGAAACTGGTAATTTGGAGTGTTGTATTTTATTGTGTCTTATCCAAGTTGCTTAGAAAGCGTTTGCATGCTTGGGGAGCAGACAGCTACCCTGCTAGTGTTGTGATGAACCAAGTGCTGCTGGTGTGCCTTCTGAAAATATCCCAAGTGTTTTCCGGTGGGCTTTATGTGGGCCAAGTGTGGAGGCAGCAGGGTTTGAGCTAGGATATCGATGCTGCTAATCTCTACCGCTTTCCTAAGTAACTTTCCAAAAAGTACACAGCTAAACAAAATTAACATAAAAATAAGCAACCTTTTAAAAGAAGGATATAGTGCATTTCTGTAATGTGCAATAAGTTAAGTTTCTGTGATTTAACTGCAGTCTTTTCCTCTCCTCTGTGCTGCCCTGTTTGTGTGGGCAGACATCACTGAAGTAGTGTCATTACTTAAATGGCTTTTACTCGAGGACAAGTGTAGCTTTTGCCTGGAACAAACCCCTGAATACTGTACGTTTCGTGTTGTGTTATTTTTCTTGGCATCAATCTACCTACCTGGCGTGCTTTAGCAGTTTAGGGTTTTTTTGACCACACTTATTAATCTTATGTCTTTGTCTTTCTATAAAACCCTGTTTTCTGACAGATGGTGATTCCCACCGAGCATAGGAATGTCTGTGGCGTTACCTACTCCACTTGTCAAAAGCAACCGTGCAGCAGAGCAGCCTTGTTTGTATTTTCCTTGGGAAAGGATTTCCAAGGTAATGAACTGGGGGCACTGGCAGGTAAATGGACAAAAGCTGCTCCTCCTCCTACCCACATGGAGACCCCCAGAGCTGTGCCCACCTTCTTGCAGGGTGCTTCACTTACCATGGGTTAAGGGGAAAGCCCAGCAGTTCTCAGCTGGCCAGTAAGCGCCTCGGCTCTTTACAGCAATGGCTCGGATGTAGTTTTGTCTCTGTGCCACGATTAAAACTTCCTCACCGACTGAGCCACCTTTTTCCACAGGTTTTTCTTCTCAAAACCAATTCCTTTGCAATTTAAATGCTGGTTAGGCACCTTGCAATAGTTCAGTGCTGAACGCACCTCTTCTTACTGGGGAATGTGTTGCCATTAAAGGGCCAGGACAAGCTGAAGGGATTCACTGCCCAGTATGGCAGAACTTCCGTTGTCACCGTTTGAGGTCCATGTGTTTTAGAGCTTGCTTGGTTCTAGCAGCTCAAAGCCTGCTGCTCTCCAAAGGTACGTATTGCAGAGGGGTTACATGTTCCTACAGAGCTGACAGCATTTCAGGCAGCTGCTGTGCTGACAGAGGAAACCTGCTTCCTTCACGTGTCCTTTACCTTCCCTGCAAGGCTGGATTCACACTTGGCCTGACCTTGATGACACACCTAAGCTTTTTCAGCAACAGGCCAAGAACCTGCTAGTTTAAGAGCACCAACTTAAAAGAAAGCCCTGCAAGATCACTGCTGTTAAGATCTGGTCTTCCCTCCCCTTCCTAGCTGAAAATATTCCAGTACTGGGAAAGCTTCCTGTGCCAGTTGCCTTCCAGCCATCGTTTCCAGGCGCTGTGACACAAGAACACGCTCTCTACTGAAATAAATTCCATTCTCCTCTCTCCCACAAGAAGACATTTATTACATATATAACACAGTACTAGCAAAACAGGTGACAGACTTTGAATACCCAAGATCACATTTGACATTTGAAGGGAGGCATTGAGGACAAAGCAGTTAATTTGGGGAGATCACGCCGGCTCAGAATAAATACCTTTTTTCATTACACAGCAGGTATGTTAAGTGTCTTCAAACAATAGTTTCTTACATATCTTACATGTCACAAATGCACAAAAAGTTTTATCTGTGTGTTGTGGTTGGGTGTAATTTAACAATTACTGGGCTTATAGTTTAAAATATTTTAGAGATTGTTTGCTGCTAATGAGCTCATCCACAGAAGGGCTTGTCAGGTTCTCAACAAATACAGACAAATCAGGTCTGTGCAGCAGAGAAAAAAGAAAAAAAGCTGAACCATGTTTAAATACAGTCCTTTCATGGAAAAAAAAACAAAGCAATGACTTGCTCCTAAACCCCACCTCTTCCCAAAAGCAGCCTTTATGAAAAAAAAAAAAGCAGCAAGCACAACCGAACAACACCCAAGCAATAACTAGCTTCAAATGAACTTGTCTTTGACCTATTTCATGTCAGCTAAAAGCTGCACTGGTGCTTCGGTTTGATTTGCAAGTTCCACCTGTGAAAAATGCAGTACCTCCAGCACTACAGCAAAGCATGGCAAGAAACACGGGTACGTGCTTTGGTGGAGGCAGAAGCCTTGGGCATGACTCCTCTGGGCCAGTGCATGTGAAGATGATGGTGATGAGGAAGACAGAACAATGACTTTCAGCCTCCAAAGCAACCTTGAAATATTATTACATACAACTTATCAAAAGAGTTTAGGAAAGATTGTTACCAAATAAACTCATCTACTCAACTACCTTTTTCCCCCTTGAACAAAAGTGAATTTTTCCAACTCGTTCACTACACCAAGATTACAGAGAACTGGATCAGTGTTCATAGGAGCTACAGTACAACCACCTTTATTGAGTACAACATCTTAAACCGAATGTAGTCTTGAATATGTAATACATCCTTAGGAGTAACTAGTATAAAAAGTATCAACATCAGTGGTTTGAATATAAAAATTTATTTAAAGTCAGAGTATGCAACAAATAAAACCTACAGAAAACAGATTTTCCCATCACAATCTGTTGCTTACCAAATAATATTGTGAAAACACATTCCTTCAGTCATTATAAAGTTCTTAAAATACAAAAGAAATTAAATTTTGTAAGAAAGTCTAGTAGACCAGAGACTGTTTCTTCCAGGATGTTTTGCAGAAGCAAGGCTCTATCCCTTCAATACATTCCACGCCATCCTCCTCCACCCATACTGCCTTGCCCATAGTAGCCTCCACTATTTCCACTGCCACGACCTGCAAACAATTGACACAAGGTCACGCATACATACCTTAAAAAAAGAAAAAATGTGATGGGTAATACAGAACAGTTGGTTCAAGATGACTTAACTTACTCTAAAACAACAATACTTTGAACACAGTAAAATCCCAAGTGCTGCTCAGTTTAAAGCGCTCCCCTTCCTCCCCTCTCTCCCAGCACAAAGAGCAGCAGAGTCCACCACCCTTCCCACCCGGCCAAAGATGGACCTCAGGTAAAAGAGAACTTGTACTTACTATATCCGCCCAAGCCATCAGGAGTTCCGTAGCCACCGCTGTAGTTGCTACCCATTCCCATTCTACCCACCGAGCCGTAACCTTGATCTGAAAGGCAGAAAATGCATCGTTACGAGCGTGGAACTCGTTAGCCTTGGCAGAGCGTCAGGTAAGTCCGGAAGCGATGCGTACCCATTCCATCTCTGCCGTAGCCTCCCATTCCAGAGCCACCTCCAGCAGTTGAATTCAGGAATAATTCAATATATCGATGCTCTGTAGGAAACCAAAAAGCCATCATCTGTATTTTGTCTCAAGACACCAGCACAGATACAAAGACAAAAACCCCCACCCCCACTAACAAGTGACAGGAGCCCCCAAAAATTGAGTCCGAAATGCGACAGGTGGCAAAAAGCCTCAGGATCTGTGCATGTGCTGCACAGCAACTGAAGCCAAATGTGGCTTAAACCCCTTGTATTCAGTTTACCCTCATCCACCCTGCTAAAGCTGCAGGTGAACGCGACACTCACGCATGTGATTTTTGTCCTTCGACATGGCAGCTACTGCATCCTCGTGTGTTACGAATTCTACATCGGCCTCTCCTGTGGCTCTTCCATCTGCCCCAATATCAATGTGAACTCTTATAGGATTCAGTGGTGAGAAGAACTAAGAATAAAACAAGCCCCAAAAATCACATTAATGCAGAGTTCAATCCAGGTACTCTTTTTCCCATCCTGGGGCTTAGTGGAGCACGACATTAATTTCATCTCATCCTGCCATGGAAATTTAATTACTAATTTTCAAAGTATTACTTTGTGGACTTTCAACATTAGGCCTATCTACAGCTACAATCCATTATCATTACACAATTTGAAGAGCTCCAGGTAGAGCCTGAGGAGCTTTCTTTAAAAGCAAAGATACAAACAAAAATTCCTGTAAGAACACGTTACTTTAAGCAACACGTTCTAATATGACGGCAACCTGGAAAACAATCGCTTTGTTTTTGAAGAAGCAGAGCCAAACAGATGTTCTCAAAGCGAGGGCAGATGTATTTCTGGAATTCAAAAAAAGTTGAGCGTCCCTCAGACTGCTCTCCCTTGCTCTAGAACTCTAAAGACACGGTGGTGTTTCTGACCAACAGCCCTTTCACCAAACGCTGCGTGCACATCAACCTTTGGTAGCTACTCAAGTGTGGCTTATCAACTGCAAGAACATGCTCTGAATCAAAGTCTGAAGTGTCACCCTTGTTCTCAGAGTCTTTAGAGACAGAAAAAAAGATAGCTCTATTTAAAAAAAAAAAAAACCATCAAAAAATAAAAGCAACATGATCTTAAGAGAACACAGTTCTGCATATTATCATATATAGGTGCAACTCAAAGATGGAGCCCCCGCCCTGTAGAGAGGCTGTGTTTAAACCAGGCCTTAAAGCCCAAGAAAATTCTTTCCCCTACAAGCATCACATCTGTACTGACACAAGGATGTGTTCCCAAAGTCCCGCAGGTGTGCTTGGATCTGCCACCCTGCTCTCACAAGTAATGGGATACTGTCCCCTCCAACCCAACCCAGCTCCCCACAGCTCTTCTGTGAAATTATAAATCTTCAGTTAAGCTTTAATAAACTTCTGAGAGCCTTCAAATGAGGCTACTGGTAGCAACAACTGTTCTTGCACCAATACACCTTTCACGGAAACGGAAGAGCAAAGATAGTCTGAATGACACCTTACCTCAGCCATCACCTTTATAAAAGCTCATTTACTGCTAAGCTTTGTAAAACTTACAGCCAAGGCCGTGACTTCAGTCAGCAGCTGTATTAGAGCTACTCCTTCGAGAACTTGAGCCACGTTCGGAACGGGAAAGACAAGACCGCGCAAAGTCTTGGCATCAGAAAGCTTCTTTCCCCGTGGTACTCACATTAGCGATGTCATTTTCTGTCGCTCGGAAAGGCAGTCCTCTCATGTGAACAAAATGACCGCCACCGTGGAAACCCGAGCCCGCATCGCCAGCTCCATAGCCATGTCCTCCCATGCCTGTTAAAAAACCCACAACAAAAAAAAACACATACAACTGTAAAATCATCACCACTACTGTTCTTCTGAAAGCATTGACTTTATGCCACTGAAATGCAAGGTATTTACAATTCCCACGTATCAAGTCAAACACCCAGAAGACATCCTACGCAATGGTGTTTTAACTCGTTCCTAAGAGTTTCCTTTTTCAAACCACCTTCTCTCTTTACAAAATAATCTAAAGAAGAAAGAAATTATTTCTGCCTTGGAAATACTATGTCTTACAATTGATACAAAAATATTTTTGAACAAGCTAGCGAAAACAAAATACTGTTATTTTTTTACCTCTCCCATCCCTCATTCTGTCATCATAGCCATCGTTCCCGTAGCCATAGTTATTATAGCCACCGTAATCATCGAATCCGCCGTATCCTGTGCAACGAAGAGAAAGAAAGGAACGCTTACCTTAGGACTCAAAATTCACACAGAAACGCACAAGAGTCAACTTTTCAGTCTTTGGGCACCCGGTTGTTTGCAAACAGCCTCTATAGACTGTTAAACCTGCATTTCTGAACAGAGTGCAAAGGTAAATTTCCTTTTATATAGTAAAAGACTGAAACATGCAAGCGAGATCAAATTCTGCTGAAAAGAGTTTGTTCGTTACTTCCACTAAGATTAACTACTAAGTCACATTTTTTTGATACAATACAAGTAAAAAACTTTTTTGAGAGGAGTGTGTCAAACCTAAGGGGTACTGCAGCTACTGCCATTTCTTTATTTCTTGACCAAGATGTCAGAAACACGAAAGTGACCACAGAACCTCCGTTCATTAGATAAACATACCACCGTCATATCCACCACCTCCTCGACGCATTCTGTCATACATACTTCCACGCCCAGCTCCATAATAACCCCCTCTTCCTCCTAATGGTCTATCATATGGTCCAGGTCGTTGTTGTCCCATCATTCTTCTTGGCATGTCACAGAATCCTCTGATTTCGCTCTTACTACTTTTGAAGATTTCAATATATCTAATAAAAGAGGATTTTCAAGGTACCAATGAGAATACAAGCATAAGCTATCTGAATAGTATCAAAGGCCACACTATGTTTTCTCTAACTAAATGTACAATCCAAAAGAAGTGACTTAGAGATACCATACAACTTAAGCTTCTCCTCAAAACTGTAAGAATCTTAAGTGTATAGAGGAAAAAAAATAAACAAGAAAATGCTTTACAGTGGCAAAAATTGCTATGTGAAAATTCTAGCTGTACAAATTAAGCATAAAACATGTCTTTCCAGTATGAGAAACATACTGTTGCAAAACAACATCTAGCTGTAGTAGCATTTATCACAAATTACCCTACACAAGAACGATTGAAACAATTTTCTCAGTTTAGCAAACTACCCAGAGCAATACTGTCTCCCCCACCCCCCAAATCTACCGTATTTCCCAAGTTAACTTGGAATCGGTTACAAAAATTCTTAAAAACAGCCCAGTTCCATATAATGGTCCCCAGCCCCCCCAAAAGCATTACTGACCCGCAACCCCCAAAAATAAAAGAGTTAACACCATCCCAAACTCTCCATCCCCACCTGTGCCCTATTCTTTCCTTGTGTTTCCCCAGAGCATTTTCTGCTATCTCCTTTGAAGCAAACTGCACGAAGGCCTCCCCTGTGCTTCTCCCCTGGTAGTCCAGCGTCAATGTTATCCCATTTGGCACGATTTCCAACCCTTTAACCCAAGGACAAATAACCCCATCAAGGGGAACAGTGTTAAAGGCTGAAACATTCCCATCTGTAGCAAATACTTAAAGCACATCTAAACAACAACAACGAAAAAGAAAACCGCCTTCTTTTCCCCCATCACCCAACAATACAAGCCAATGATCTTTCATTAAACATTTACGGATTTAGCCTTACTTCTTTTCTGTTTAAACTATGCAAAAAATACAACCGCCTAAGTTATACGAAGAAAATGTAACTACCAATCAAGTAATTTAACTGATCCAAATGCTAACATTCAGGTTACTCCAATATGCACAGTACTTTTACCACCTCCACAAAAAGAGATATACACTGCATTTTACTACATCTACGGTTACTTGTACTTCATTTACAGGGCACGATTCTTACTTAACAGAAACTAACGCAACCCCTCCCCATCCACCCCCTTAACAGTCACGACAAATCAACATGTGCAAAAACCGTGTAAACAATACAAGAAAATGGAAGTCGCTATACTTCAACTATACTAGAGGTACCTTGAAAAAACTGAACAATTTCTTCTTTGCTGCACCCAAACGGCAGGCCTCGGAGTCGTACCACCGTTCCATCATTAGTTGTATCATTTGGGCCGTTATGTTTTCCAGTCCAATCCATCTTTTATTTAAATCAAACTCTGGGGGGAAAAAAAAAAAGTCATTTTTAATTACATATATGAGAAAGAAATACAGCAGTTTTTCTTCGGGTAACTGGTATTTATGGACAAGAAGCTTTATTTCTGTTACGTATTTAACCCTGTGCTTTATCCCATCGACAGCGCACACACATTTCAAACCACCCCAAACTCTGACAGCGAAACACAGCGTCACGTAGGGACGGCAGCACTAGATTAGGCACAGCACATAAACCTCAGTATTTATTTGAAGTACACTGATCGTCCGAACTATGAGGTTTTAACGACTTGTTCTGCGGGTTTTTTTTTTTCCCCGCTATTTGGAGGCAGGTTACACATGACAGTCGAGGAAGGGGTAGGAACCACGCAGCAGTTCGCACGTGGAAATCCGAGGCCTTCCCTTTGTCTGCAAACAAAGCGCCACGGGCCGCGCTCCCCGCCGCTTTCTGTACGGTGGGTTTCTCTCCCCTTCCGGGAAGCACCGGCGAGACGGTACCTGGGACGCCAAGGGCCGGGGACCGGAGCACAGCGCGGGGAGGGAACCTCGCGGGGGGGGGACGGGACGGGGAACGGGCAGCGACAGAGGCCGGGCCCGCGCGGCGGGGGCGGCTCGCGCCGGCGCCGCTGCTCCCGCGTGGCCGCAGGTGCGCGCGCGCCGCCCCCAACCGAAGCGGGGGGTGCCGGCGGGGCGTTTTACAAGGAGGCCACAACGGGCGGCCGCGGCGGGGCCATGGCGATCACCGCCCTCCTCAAGGTGGAACGACACGCACACACACTCCCTCTTCCCCCACCGTCCTTTCGAGCAGCGGCGCCGACTACCGCCGAAAGCGCGGCCCTGACCCACCGCCCGCTCCCCGGCGCCATTTACCGTGCCGCCCCAGAGCCGCCCGCCACCCGCCTTCCTCGCTCCTGCCCCGCTCTCCCGACGGGCCCCGCCGCCACCTATCCGCCTCCGAGAAGTCACCCGGCCTCCGCCCGCACAACCTCAGCCTCTCCGGCAGCCCCTCGCTGCCGCCTTCCGCTCTCCTAGGCCCGTCGCCGCCCTCGGCTCCACCACTCAAAATGGCGGCCGCGCTCAGGAACGAGGCTCGGCGGAGCGGCGCCGCACCGCCCCCTCCCCCTCGCCCTCCTCTGGGAGGGCCGCTGCCCGCGGCTATCGCGGGCGAGCGCCGGCCCAGACACCGCGCCGATGGGCGGGAAGGGCCGCCCGCCTCAGGGCCCGAGCCCTCCTGGCTACGACCGTCCCGCCGGCGAGCACCCCGGGCGGGCCCGATCGGGGGTCGCTCAGCCCCCTCTCCGCTCACCAGGCGACCCTCGACAGCCCTCGACGCGCCCCGGCAGGGAGCTTCAGCCGGGACGGAAGCGCCTCCTCGCTTCCAACCGCCTGGCGGGCTCGAGACCTACGCAACAGAGACGGCAGGATGGCGTCCCGGCCGCGCGAGTATCGCGATAGCCACACGGTACCTCTCACCCCCTCCCCGCCCCCCCTGGGCTGGGCGGGGACGGCGCATGCGCACCTCTGCCGAGGAGCGGCGACGGCGCATGCGCGGGGGCGGTGGCCGGCGGCTTCCCGCCTGTTCCTTTCGCCACTGCGGCTGAGGGGCGGTGGGGCGCGTGCGCGCTGGGGCCGCGGTCGCCGCCTTCGGTTGGCGCCAAACGGGCTCAGGGCCGGCGCTCGCCTCACGCGCGCGCGGTCTCCTTCCCTCCCATCCTCTCTCCCTCCCACGGGCGGCTGCCGCGGCCGGTCCTGCCCTCGACTCTGGAGTGTGTGTCGCTCAGAGCGTCTGGCTCCCTCGGCTCCTCCGTCGGCAGGATGGAGAAGCGTGTCCGGTCACGGCTGCCCTCGTCCCCTCGTTTTTTGCGGCCGGGGGAAAGCCGCGGCAGGCGGGGGCGAACCACCCGCAGCTCCTGCCTTCGTAAAGGGCTCAGCGCGGGCCGGGCGCTGTAGGGGGAAGGCCCGTGAGGGTCTTCTCAAGGTGGCAGCGAGCGATGCAAGGTTTGGCAACAATCAGTGCCGAGCGCTGGCGGGAGGAGAGTGCCTGGAGCCCATCTGTGTGCTCGGAAGTGACGGGATGGGGGCCGCTGGCTCCTCCTGCCGCTAGCGAAACATTAACTTCAGAGTCCTGCTACCCTTGAGAGAGAAAACAGGTTAGGAACTGCCTTGCTTCGGACTAAGTAAGCGCAAACGACAATGCAGCTCCCTGTTTTTACCGTTGATGCATTTACAAACCGGCCGTTTTCTGGAAATCCCGCGGCAGTTTGCCTTCTTGAAAGTGTAAGTTAAAAAAAAGGAAAAGGGTAACCGGTTTATGAGGGACTGCAATGGCATTTAACGTTCTGTACTTGACCAGTGCACTCAGCGTTCCATTAGACTTTGCTTCCTCCACTCAGGAGTTCTTGCAAGCGTTGTTTGCTGTTCGAGAACACAGAGTAATTGGCACAGGGGTCCTGTTTTACATCAGAATGATTTCATACAAGACACACTTTATACTTCTTGTGGGTTTGGGGTTTTTTTTTAAAGGAGTATGCTGGTTTTATTCTAACAGAGCTAAGTCAAAAAGCAATGGCTTAATTTCTTAAGCCAATGGATTCAGAATGGGATCTCTGAAATTAAATGCAATAACATAGAATCAGTACTCCATCGTTTCTGTCTGAGTTTTGGCGGTTATTTTTTTCCTTTTTTTTTTTTTTATTTCTGTAGAAGGAAAAAAGAGGTAGTAGAGTCCTGAATCTGAGTCTTTTGCTGTTAGTTTGTCATGTTCAGCTTTAGCAAAGTTGAAACAGCCAGTTTTTATTGCTTCAGAGTTCCGTGGCAGTTTTAGTGCAATTGGTAGTAGTCATCCTCCTCATAAAGGTGTTCTGAAGACTTGATACTAATTGGTACACCGTTGACAATTTCTATCAAAACCGAATTAGTAAACTGGATTATAAATTTGTAGGCCTTATTTGTGTAGTAACACTTGGTGAAAATTCTAAGTCGGATAATAGATGTAGAGCGTTGAATGGCAATAGCAGTATGAAACCTTTCTAGATATTCCTAAGCCTCTCAGATCTTATAAATCAGCTAAAGTTATTACTGAGGACATCTCACTTCAGAGATGGTTTTGGCCTCCTAAGATCTAAATGTTCCCCCTCAGAATGAATTTGCTGTAAAACTATGAGCTTCTCATTGCATTTTTATATTAATTTTACTTTATTACGTCTGAATATTTTGAGAGCAACTTATTTGCCCATTGCCTTTGGAGTGTTGAGGTTTTAAAGTTTCTTTTCTACACTACCGGGGGATAGATGCTTTAGTGTCAAAGTTGAGATTCTAGTTCATAATGGTATTCCAAGCTCCAAGGAAGTATGCTTGAGGTGGCAGCAGTATTTCTGCTATTTCCTTCAGAGTCTCAGCAGATTTTTTCCAAACTAATTTTGAAGTTATGCAGTAATGGCAAAAAAAGCCTCTTCTGTGTTGCAGAAGTGCCACAGGATGGCAGTATTTCAATAAAGTTCTATTCTTTTTAATAGTATTTTGGTTAGTCGTTGTTCTCATTTAGAATCTTTAGAGTGATTGATAATCAGAGCTATTTTCCTGGCAGAGGAGAGGGGTGCTTGTTGCTGTAAAAAGTTAGAACGTTGTTTCACTGTATAGAATTCACTCTGCAAATACAAATCCATGATGCACGTCAGTAATTGTTCATATCTGAGTATGAAAAGGATTAAAGTTATTAAGGGAAATAAAGTTACCAGGGCACATTTTTCGCTCGCAGGGGTTGAACTTCACAGAGTCCACTTAGTACTTTGTTTCTTTTGCGTTTCAATATCTTAAAAGATCAAATTTTCAAACCTGTCAACATAATGGTAGGGAAAGAGCAATGGCACGAGGGTACGATCGCTACAGCTCATGTATCCTGGGATCAATGTTCACTGGAGCAGAATGCAGCAAGCTCCAGTATTTTTGTTTTTCAGTTTATCTCCTCTCAGCTTCTGCTGACTTAGCATATTGTTCCTGCTGTTCAAAGAGTAATATCGCGGGTGCAGCTGTAAGCGCTGATCAGTGGTGTCGGCCGAGGCATGAGCCACTGCTGGTCTGGCTTTTTCTGGGCTCTAAAAGGAGAGTTGTAGTTAACAGAATCTCCAAGTAATAATGACTTTTCCTTGTGACTTAAATCATACCCTCAAAAAAAAAAAAATTGGGTTCATGGAAAGACTGAGTTTAGTGGTTTTGGTGATTTTTATTTTCCGTGTGTTCCAAGAACTGGTAAACTAATGGGACTGGTGTTAGAAATGCCCATATATCACAGTGATTGAAGCAGTTATCCCTAAAATTTTATGCTCAAAGTTGTTTGTTTTTTTTTTTTGTTTTCAGAAAGTGTTTTGAACCAAAAGTTAATCTGTGTTTTATTATACTGGAAAACAAAGTAACTATTTATTTGACAGAAAGTTTGATTCTGCATTTTTTGGCCTGCTTTTTTAAATTGGATTTGTTGTTTCATCATTAGGACTTGGATGAAGATTTGCACCAAAAAATTGCAACAGAGATGAATCTTTCTGAAACTGCTTTCATCAGAAAACTGCATCCTGGAGATGACTTTACTAAAAGTGAGTGATTCTGTTTACCCATCAAAATCTCTTAGGAGGGAATTGGAAGATGCTGTGGGTGCATTTATAAGGAATGGTGCAAATTTGTAAGACAGCCAAAGCAAAATCTTGGAGTTGTGATGTATCTTACTTAAGGTAGTAATAATAGAGTTATTCTATAGTAATAAATAGTTTAAAGAATCCACGTGCAACGGTTTTTGCATGTGGATTCTTTAAACTATTTGTGCTGCATATCAAATTCATTTTACAATACAGAAATATTTACTATTCGTAAATTAGACTATTTTTTTAGTGCCTCTTACTAAATAAACAAGCTTTGTATAAAAAAATCTTCCAAAAATGCGTGCAAAGATCCTTCAAATACTACTTCTGTTGCTACTAATTATCTCCTGAGATAATTTCTTATACAAGCATAAGAATAGAGATGGAACATACTTATTCCATATGCATGAGACTGCACAGTTAGTGGAATCTGTCTTGGCTGCTGAGGAAATCATCACTGGAGTAACTGGAAGTTATTACTTGAGTTTGTCACAAAATCGCATGTGGAGCAAATACTGGAAAACAGATTTCCAGCAAAACTGGGAAATCTGAAATTGCCCCAGATAAACACCTTAGGTTGCTCATTTGTTTAGTTTGAGTGGAGGGACTTCAGTGGTCTTCTTTGGTAGGGGATGTTTATATGATGGGAGAGGAAAGGCAGAGACACTCGAAAAGACACAAAATATCAGGCAGAATCCATTCAGAATTGCTTTGTGGGTTATTTTTCAGCTGAATCAGTTTGCTGAATCTGCTCGTTTCGCAGTTGTGTGGTGGCATGAGCCAAGGGTCTGGAACCCCATGAGCCTGGAGTTGGATTCCAGGTTAAGGGATTACGTTGGCTTGCTCTCGCTTGGATTCCACAGAGTGGAACAGAGATAAACAGCTTGGGGGTTATTGGCTGTTTGAAAGAAGCCCTAGAATAGGATGCAAAGAAACTGTTCTTTATCACTGGATTGTTCAGGGAGTGGGATTTTGTACGGTATCTGTAATTAAAGAGGGTTTTCTTAAAGTAGTAATGGCCGTCACTTGCTTTTATTGTTAATAAACTGGAATTTGTTTTAGGGTTGGACTAATTGCTTGACTCAAGGAGAGGTAATAGCTTTCATTTTTTCATGGTTTTCATTGGCACACTTTGCCAGCATGTTTAATACATTTATTTGTTTTCAAAGTCATCCATATCAAACACCATCTGAAATGCCAGCTTCTCTCTCATTAAAGTGCTTTTGATATCAATGGGATTAGAGTTTGTGACTTCAGACCCATGCAGCTGACATGCATTTTGATTAACTGAAAAGTCTTCACTCTGTCTAAAGTTTGGAAATAAATTGAAGAAATAGGCTTCTTCCACTTAATGCTAAATAAACTTTATTTTCAAGGTTCCTGCTTTGGACTCAGGTGGTTCACCCCTGCCAATGAAGTTCCTCTCTGCGGTCACGCTACACTTGCATCAGCTGCTGTGTTGTTCCACATACAAAGTATGTTTCCAAGTATTTATTACTATAACGTTTTAGAAAACATACTCTAAGATCATCTCTGTTTTCTACAACAAATGCAATTAAATACTCAGAACATTTAGAGAACGCATCATGATGATACCTTAGGTATTGTCTTTTACAACTGCTCTTAGATTATAAAGTTGTAGTCTGATTCCCAGACTCGGATGCCGATGATCTATTACTCGTGTTTAAGAAAAGTGCTTGATATGCAAATGGCATCTGGGAGGGGAACAGTGGAATTTGATGAATAGGGAATATTGCTCTTTCTATTCAAAGGAATTTCCCGTTCATTTCAGGAATGTGCAGGAAAGATTCGCTGGCAATTGCCATGTTTATTAGCCTCAGCAGTTTATTTATTGAGTTTGTTGGCAATTTTATCTGAGAACAGTGGTTTACCATAGCTGTTATACTTTAGCTGCACAACTAACTTTTTCTGAATATACTGAGCTACTGTAAGAGCTGTAATAATTTAGATTCAAATTCCTACATTTGATAATGTTGCAACGTCCCCTCTCTAGAAAACACAAATTCAGTTCTCACGTTTATGACGCTGAGTGGGGAATTAAAAGCCAGACAAGTGGAAGATCGGATTGTCCTGGACTTACCCCTTTACTTAACCTACCCACAGGTCAGTCAAAATTTTATTTGTTAAAGACTTTCAAGGGAAGTGTGTGTTTCTAGTTGTATGTGTATGTTAGTGTATCTGTAGTTGAATTGTGTACTGGATTTTACAATGTAGGTTGTTTTGTTGTTTGTATTTTTTTCTTCAGGCACTTCAGGAAGTAGAAGAGTTAATAAAGGTAAAAAAAAAACCAATATGTGATCTTAGAAGCACATTAATAATAGCTGTACTTAATTTATATATTAAAATGACTAAAAAGTGGCACCATGGCATTGCTTGATGTACTCCTGTACTCGAAACACTAAACTTTAAAGGTCTGACTCAGGAAATGGAGATCTCCAAAATGCTACAGTTGAACTTTTGTCTGCCACTGCCATTGACTGGAGTGTCAGAATTTATTTCAGTGGCATTCTCAGTGTGTTGTATAGACGAGGGCAATCAAATATCCTTGGCCTTTTCTAGGTCCCTGAATTTCTCGCCAAGTTGACATTTACAGAGCTCTTAGTACCTACCCAGATCCATTCACGTGCTCGGTGCATTTACTTTTCTTGCTTGCATGTGCTTGAGGGCTGCCTGAAAGGCCTTGCAGAAGTCCCGTTCGGGTGGGGAATTTGTTCTACAGAAAAGTTAGGGAAATACTTCAAATTGAAATGATTATGTTTTTCTTTGTCTCCTTTAACTTTTCCACCAGGCAGCCATTGGTGACATGATTGTTCAAGATCTCCGTTATTCTCCTGATACAAAGAAACTCTTAGTCCGCCTCAGTGATGATTATGAAAGGTGTCTTAGATTGTTGGGTTTTTTTTAAATCAAGTGTGCAGAAATTGAATTTGCTTGTTTAACCTCTATCCCTCACATATTAGACTCTTTTATCTAGTTTTTAAATAGATGGAGATAAAAAAACCTATTTAAATACTTTTATCTCCTGATGTCAGCTTATTGAACCTGCAAAGCTGAGTAAGATCCCTCTGAAATCTATTTCCAAGAAAAACAGATGTAGGAAACCATTTTAATGATGATGTATTTTCCTCATATGAGTAAAAATATGTCCAGTAACCTAAGCAGGAAATTAGGAGTCTTGCTTCTCAAATGAAGTAGTAAGAGTTGCATAGCTATAGAGGTCTGCTTAGTGAGACAGAACACAAGGGCAAAATGCCGTGGATTCTTCCTCTCATTTGACCCCCCAGGGTTCAGTACTGGGCCCAGTCCTGTTCAACATCTTTATTGATGACCTGGATGAGGGGATTGAGTCTACTGTTAGTAAATTTGCAGATGACACTAAGTTGGGAGGGAGTGTCGATCTGCTGGAGGGTAGGGAGATGCTGCAGAGGGACCTAGACAGGCTTGATCGATGGGCTGAGGCCAATGGTATGAGGT
>JAOXNV010022367.1:0-14506 GCA_028565915.1 Momotus momota | reverse complement strand
ACTGAGGGGTGACCTCATTAATGTTTATAAATATGGAAAGGGCGAGTGTCAGGAGGACAGAGCCAGGCTCTTCTCAGAGATGTCCAATGACAGGACAAGGGGCAATGGGTGCAAACTGGAGCATAGGAGGTTCCATTTAAACAGAAGGAAACACTTTTTCCCAGTGAGGGTGACAGAGCACTGGAACAGGCTGCCCAGAGAGGCTGTGGAGTCTCCTTCTCTGGAGACATTCAAAAGCCACCTGGACGCGTTCCTGTGTGACCTACTCTAGGTGATCCTGCTCTGGCAGTGGGGTTGGACTCGAGGATCTTTCGAGGTCCCTTCCAGCCCCTAATATTCTGTGACTCCATAATATTTTTCTAGAGGAGAAAAAAAAAATAGGCAACAATTGTACCCAAAGAGACACAATTTTCAAGGAAGCTACACAAGCAGAAAAATGAGGCACGGAGGAGAAAGTATCCCTGTTTTGAGGCTAAAGATGAGAAGATTTTTCAAAACCTAAGACTGAAGAAAGTTGTCAGACTCTTCACCTCATTAAATTGTCATTCTTTTTCCTGTAAGAACATGTAACACTATCACAATTCCACTGTAAATTGGAAGTGCCAGAACTAAGAAAGAAAACTCTCAAAGCAGTATCTGTTCTTACGAGTTCATGAAAACCCAGGTAATTCACCTTGAGCATTTGAACACATCCATGATTACCCTGTCTACAGGTTTTGCAGCCCATTACTATATAAAAGAACCCAAAACACTTCTAATATCAAAAGACAATTAAAAGTCCTATACGTAGAGTTAGATTAGTTCCAAAGTTTAAGTACCGAAAGTTAGGTAACCTCTGTATGCATTTTACTGACTTCAGTCCTTACCGAGTGAATTGTAGTTAATCCCTTAATTTGAGGTTTACACAGTGTAAACCAAGTATTTCAGAGCAAATTTTATCATAGAACCATACAAGTTTTTCTCACAGAAAATTCAGTTAAAATTCTTCTTTGGTGTTTAAAGTCGTTCACCCTTCAGCCTCATCCTTTATAAACCCAAGATTTACAATAGTCACTGCTTACTTACTAACAGTAGCAAGCTAATGTTAATGGCATTTAACTCAGAACTTGCACATAAATTAAACAGTTTCAGGGCTGTGTTTATATACTCTGTTACTTTTTTTTTTTTTTTTTTTCTTTCTTTGGGTCAATGCTCATTGACATCTCTTACTTTCCTGAAGCTATGTTGGCTTATGAAAATTCAGTGTGATTACTCAGAAAGCTTATCTTATCATCAGTAACAACAGATAAGCAATTAAAGTCAAAACACACCGTTTGATATTCAGGAAGAGTATAAAGACAACAAAACAAAAAAAGAAGAAAAATTACCTTTGAAAATACAGTTGGGTCGGCTCACTGATCAGCCATGGACTGCAGGACATTAACAGTTTGAAGTCAGCCAGGGCAGCTGACTTGAGCTGTCTCCCAGGTGTATCCCATACCCTAAACATCACGTGCATTATATAGAGGGAAGGTTGCTGAGGGCAGTTGAGCTTCTGTTTGGACTTTTCCCTGGTCTTACTTCTTTCTTTTGTGGGCTGCTTGCCCATTAACTGTGACCACCATACATTTCCTGCTTTGAGTATAACTGTGTTCACTTTACATTGGTACTGGTTTGGTTGTTGCATTAAATCTGTTTTCATTTCAACCTGTGGGCATCCTCTCCTTTTACCACTCCCTCTTCTCTGCTGGGGAAGGGTCATCAGGTGATAGAGCAACTACTATAGTTTAGCCCCAGATATGAGTTAAATGTGGACAGTTTATTTGGTACTTAGCATTTATTTGGGATCTGACTTAAACAGCTCACCCAGAAGAATCTCACACCTTTAATTTGGAAGTCTCAAAGGACTGAAGTTTCAATGGATTTGGCTGAGTTGTTACAAGCACACATTATGTTGGTGATGTGGGTAGAGTGGTGGCTGGGCACGATTCTCTGGTATCTCTTTCTAGAGTTGCTTTTGAAGATGTGGGTTGCTTTGCCACTGTTAGTTACTGGTTTTGTGTGGTTTATCACTTCTGGGTGTGGGGTTGGAGGCACTGCACTGCTAGGTTCTTTAGTGTTTGGTTATGGTATTATAAATTATTTTGTAACAGCAAGGATTTCTGATTTCTGTGGCATTGTAGTGGGCAAAGAGAATTTGGTATACCTTTGGGATGCTTCCATCATCTTGATCACATTGTGAGGCCTTTTGAATGTCTTTCAGTTCTTGGTCTCGCTTAGAGCAAAATATTGACATAGAGTTGGCTACGATGCAATACTCAAACACCAGTGACGGATGATGTGGCTGACATAGGGGTCAACCAGTGCCTGTATGCGTTGCCCCTGTAGAGCGAAAGAAATACTCAGAAAGAGCAGGTCCTGCAGGGACATCATAGGCAGGAGACTAGGAGGTAAGCACTTGATCTCTATCCCTAAGTGAGCTGCAAGATACCCACAAAGATTACTGTTGTGAAGGCGAGCAACTTGTTACGTGGCTGCTCCAATGATGGGATAATGGAACCAAAGGTTTGGACTTACAGAATAGAGGAGAATAAGAGCCAATAAAAACACCAACACCACAATAAAGAGCACAAAATACAAGGCATATGAAAATCCCTCTAACTTAAATCATCTGCAACAAGGTCTCTTTTCCAATGGAGCTCCAGCTTTTGTAAATGATTGAAGATTAGCCCTGATTGTAAATGATTGAAGATTAGCCCAAATGATTGAAGATTAGTACGATATGCTCACCAGGAATTCTGCTGCTGTCTTACTGCAATAGACAACAATTACAAAAATAACCTGTGCCTGATAGTGCTGGAGAAGACAGTAGAGCATGGAACACTAAACACTTGAATTAATGAAGCTGATGACAAGATAGTGTTTCCAAATATCGGGATCTCCTTGAGTCAAATACAGAGATGCAGTCCTAAGCTGCACATTATTGATTTTCTTTAAGTCAAATCTTGATATGTACTTGGCTTGGTTTAAAATGAAGTGTAGAATATGCCTTTGAAATTGATACGATGGGTACCTTCAAAACGCCACCCAGGTACCTGGAGGTCCTTTCTAGCTCTTTAAAAAGGGGTGTGACTAATGCTCTTGAAAGCTCATGTTTGTAGCCTTCTAGATAAACCACTGAGAACTGCCAACATCACATCAGACTGGAGCGTCACAAAAAACCTGTTGACCAAATCCATGCAAGAATTTTTTTGGTTCATCTAAAGACTTTGTGTGGCATCTTGGACAACGAAGATATTCATTCTGCTTAAGTGACTAACTTAGGGTAACTGGAATCCCCCATTTCAGAGGCTACAGGAGCCCCAAGAGCCTATTTCAGCAGCTCATGAGAGAATCTACCTCCTAATTTCAGGCAGTTTGGATCCAGTGAAACACCTGCAATAGCATCAAGGAGGTACAGTGAACATCGACTTTTACACCACCCTGCCTCTATCTCTCATCTGTAAAATGAGAATCATCGTGCTTTTCTATCTTACGAAAATGGAAGCATGTTAAACTGAAACAAAATCAGCTATTCCTTTTCCGGGGAGAAGATAAATACTTTTTATATAGTCAGTATTTTTAAATAAAAGTGTAATGTTTGAAAACTTAATTATTTTAGTAGTGAAAAATGCTTATTATGAAAGTCTAATTAAAAGAAAACAATTTCCATTTTAATTACCTTTCATAACTGTAGCACACATTTATGAGAGTCTGCAGTAGCAATGGGTTATGCACTTTTAAGCAATTAAATTTCCTACTTGTCTGATTTTGTTAGACTAATAAATTATACCAGGAATTTAATAAAGTGGACAGTTAAAAGAATTTAATCTATTCTCTCTAGAACAAACAAGATTAACAAGATAAGGTTCAGATTTGAGAAAAATATTTAAGAGATAAGCTAAATTAGAAAGTGAAAAAAGCTCTTGTGACTTCCAAGCAGTCACATAACTGAAGGAAATAATTAAAAAAGCAAACTCTACCCAAAACAAAAACCAAAGGTTAACAGGCAATATAGGAGTAATTTCTTTTCTCATAAAATAATTAACCTTTGGAAAAGGCTTCCTGTCAACACAGAGGCTTCTGCTGTGCCATTTAAGGAACTAGGCACATTCCTGAAAAATTAACAATAGGGAAACTTAAATAAGCCTTTGAAAATTAAGGACGGAGGCACTTCCTGTGAAGGCGGTTTTTTGCAGAGTAGAAACCACACCGTTGTCCCCATCTCTTGAACAGGGGAAACAAACTGAACAGGTATTTTACAAGTGGGAAGAAAGATGAAGCAATCTAATTGAAGTCTCTTTCTTCGTACATCCTTTAGCGGTTTGTTTAATTTCAGGACTGTGATTTTTCCACTAGGTGGATTTACTGATTAACTCTATGTGGATCTGAACATCAAACTAGAATGGATGAAATATCATTCTTACCATTACTAGCTCCCTTCATGAGTTGCCCTGTCGAAGCATGATTTTGTGAGCAATGCTTGCATATTCTCAGGATTATAATTCTCATTTTGAATTAAATAATGAAACTCTTAATTTCAAAGCAGATTACAGAGATCAGTATTTCATTCTCACTGAAAATCAACAGTATTGAGGTGCTTAACTCTCCTGGACTCCTCTGACATATCTGGAAGAAGTCTCCTATGGTGAATAATCAGCAGACTTATTAAAAAAAAAAAAAAAAAAAAAAAAAAAAAAAAGTAGGATCCTAATAGATTTGGGGGAAAAGTTTTAAACTACATAAAGAACATTTATTTTATACGAAGAAAGAATCATGCAGAAAAGCCATATTGGAATAGCAGTAAAACACCACTCATTGGTAAAGCACTTCACTTCTGGACAGATGGGAGAGCTGAACACATTCACCATCTATCTAGAAATCAAGTATCATGCACATGCACTTGCTCTTTATTACTTAATCCTATGCCGCGTATAGGTTACAGTGATTTCTCCAGGGTGATATTGTCCTTCCTCATCTTGCCATATTCTGATAATGACTAGAATGAGTTTGATATATTGAAGCACTCTTGCTTTGATTGTGTTTTTCATTCATTAGTAAAGCTGAGAATATTGAAGTTGCAAATTGTGTACAGGATTTTATTAGAAAAATAAGTGGTCCCAGGTCTCAAACAAAAGACTGGCATCTGATATTGTAATAAACTGATAGAGAATAGTATGCTGCAAAAATCATTCTACAGACCGGTGCATAAAAAAATAGCTGTTACATCCACATTTGATAATTATATTTGGGAGATGCCGCAGGACACAAGCACCAAGCACTGAACTATTCATCTCACTTACAAAAGCCACCGTGTTCCAGTGGAAGCTAACATACTCAAGAAAGGCGGATAAAATGATGGAATACGAACTGCAGTAGTTGAACAGAACGGCTGTAATGTAGAAAGGAAGAAACTATTTCCTATGCAACAGTGGAAAGATTCAGGATACATCCCTCTGCATCAGCTTCCCCACTACAGCTCTGCTTCAAATGAAAGCACAAGACAAGTATTTCTGCCGGGGGCTTTCACAGGGCTTTATGCAAGCAACAATATGGGGTATATTGGTAGTTTTAATTTTTTTAAGTATTCTGTTTGCTGTAAAGATGAGACTTCTGCAAAACACGGAGTGGTAGCCTATCATGACTATACAGTGCTCCTTAGTACTGAGAACACAGTGAAGACAGTGTAAATTAGGTGTGTAGATCTCTAAGGAGCTTCGTCCCTTCACCCGAGAATCTTTAAATAAGCATCAGACACAAAAAGGAATATCCATTACTCGCATGTCTGTATTTTGAGGCACGAAGGGCTAGAGTCACTTTAAGTAAGGCTACAACATAGATTTTCATTAGAAGATAAAATTTTGCTCCTATACTCAGTTCTAAATTCCAGATTCACAAATCATACTGGCCTTAAGATTTGTGGTCTAGGTCTCAAGCTGAGGTAGGTTTTTTCTACCAAATTCGCAATAAAGCAGACAAGGAGCTCATGAATTAGGAGACCACGAAATAAAGATGTTCATCATAGTTCAAAAAGTCTCAACTTTTTTTTGTCACTTTTTTTAGCCAAAAAAAAGGAAATAATAATAATACCTGCAACCTGGAAAAAGAGAAGGCAGATAAGACTTCATTTAGCAAACTCTTGTGTTTGACGTCTGTGGCAAAGCACAAAAATTGCTTGATAGCAATCACATCAGAGACATTATTAACATTTATATAGGAATGCTGAAATCAGTTATTCATCCCATGGAAGAGATGTGTGACAGATATTTGTTCCTTGAATCGGGTTTCATTCGAGCAAGCATCAGTACTCATCAATTTTATGTGTCCACGGAAAGTAGCCACAC
The DNA here is from genome assembly GCA_028565915.1 of Momotus momota. Lineage (NCBI taxonomy): Eukaryota > Metazoa > Chordata > Aves > Coraciiformes > Momotidae > Momotus > Momotus momota. Next base: position 8,144 of record JAOXNV010022367.1, on the reverse strand, counting down.
ACACACACACATACACCCCTGTCCTAAGGCTTTCCTGTCATTGGAAAACTATGCTTTTATAGGAATGAATGGAGGTGAGGGAAAAGCAAACATCTCACTACCATCCTAAACCCCAAGTCTCAAAAAGAGAGTTAATAAACACCTCTTCAAAACAACCCAGGTGAATCTATCAACACAGGCTCCTAATCTATTCCATTTCATTTAAAAAAATATATATTGTGGAAAGAATAAATACAGCAATAGTGCCATTATTTATTTATAATCTCTTAGAGCATAATCCCGCAAATTTTTTCCCATGGGGTCTTAACAAGGTAATGAAAAACATTTGCAGCAGTACAACTTTAAAACATTTTTGCAACATGATTTTAGTTGACGCAACAGGTATTTTTGAGCTGACTATATTTACCTACTTTTACGATATAACAATAGCATGATGATAAAAAGAAGAGTCATAAGGATTGAGATAAAAGTGTGCCTAATGCCATACCAGGTTTGTCTATTACACCACTCTCCAGAGATACAGGCAGCGTTACTCAGGTCTGTTATAGACAGAAAACAATAGCCCAATCTCTTTATCTTGCAAACAATCCATTTTGCTTCTCCTAAACCCTCTACCTCCAATCTTTGACAGGGTGGAGACAGCTCGTTAAAAAAAAAAAAAAAAAAAAAAAAAGAAAGAAGTGAAGCTGCCAGGTCTGGTGTAATCACCGTACCTTGAGCCAGGTGCAAGCCGTGGAAGAGGAAGGGTCAGCACTCTGGAGATCTCTGCCCAGTGGAGGAGCCTCCCCACTTCCCCATTTCTATTCAGTGACAGTCCCTGTGTATGGATTGCGAACGGGCTGCTGTCCAGCACCAGAGGTGCCTAGTAATGTGCTTTTGTGCGTTCTCTCAGCCAAGGACTATTTCTGTGCCAAACAGGAGACGGACCAACCACTGTGTCAGGAACAACAAATACCCTGTTCCTTATCCAGCCTCATTCGATTTCTTCTGCCCAAATGAATACTAAATGTTCAAACCAGAAGCCTTTGCATTTTCACACATGCATCAGACTGGAGAAGTGCATCTTTTTCAGAGCTGAAAGAGCAGAGCAAAACGGTCTTTTACAAATGCAGTCTTTTTCAAAACCAGAAACATTTTATAATGAAGAAAGTATTGTTTTGAAATATTCCAGTTTTCAGTGAACTCTTACTTCTCTCTGCATTTTCAGTTCTATCCAGTGACATCATGGAAAATATATATTCTATCCCTTTCCACCCTTTACACAAAGAGGTTTCCTCCCCTCCTCCCTCCAGTTTGGAAGCACTGACTGTGTTTAATGGCCTTCCTTGATATACAAGGTCATGAAAACATCAGAGATGCCTTTTTAGGCTTTATTCAGGAGTAGACTATCTGCTGTGCTAGGCTTCCAACTTCTAGAAAAAAAAATAAAAAATCAGATTGCTTTAAGCTATTTCCATAGGAAAATGAAGGGCACGTTAAGGAACAAACAGCTGCTTTGACATTACAGTGATATATGAAAAGCAGGTGAAATTCAGCCTAGATTATTTTTCCTTCTGAGATGTGTAGGTGTCTGAAACCAGCTTTTCTAAAGATGACTGAGAAATTTACTTGAACGTGTATAACCAATAATACAGTCTTTTATTATAAAAAAAAACCAGGAGAACAACAAAAGACTTTTTACAATTTCTTCAGGGCTTGAACATAATCCCTAACTGTGACTTTTGCTCTCAATGCTGCTCTGCAGCATTTTCTTGTACAACCAGCCTGGAGCTTGAAAAAGAACAAGTACAATAGCATTAAACTTCAACCTGGTGTGCATCAATAAGTGACTAGTGTATACCTTGGATCTGTTGCATTAGGTAAGAGGATGAAAGCCCAGTGCCTTCCCTTTTGGCCACCCAAGAAGCACGCAGCCATCTTAACAACACACATCCTGAGGAGGCTAATTACTGGTACAGTGGGATTTTTTTAACTACTATTTAAAAAAAAAACAAACAACAACAACCCCAAAACAAAATAAAATATTAATTTGGGGTCTTTTAAGCTCTTTTTAAAAACAGTGTTGTATGGTTGGTGTTTAGGTTTGTTTTTTCCCCAGAGTGCTTTGCCACTCTAAGAAGTGGGTCTCACCAAAGACATGTCAAAAAAAGGACAGATTATACATACTTCCTGTGTTATTCCAAAGAAACATTTGCTAATTTGCGTGCCTAAAATGTCCTACATTTTTTATTCTCTTTTCTCTGTTTTCATGGAGGCAGTAGCATTTTCAGCCATAGTTACTGGCCTCAACAATAAGTTTTATTTTCCTTCGTAAAAATGAGACTAAACTTTTATTACTGAGCCACTTCTGGTGTTAGAAAATAAAAAAAACCCACAACACCAAAACCCCCACAAAAAGCCTGGAAGAAGCTGAAAACTCAGAACCTGCTCCTGAAATAGCAACAGAGCACTCTAAAGGGCTGCTATTTCCTCTGTCCTACTCAAATCTCTGCCTTCTCTTAAGCACCTATTCTTCTACCACATTAATGTTCTCATCCCACTGATAATTTTTTTTGTAAGGGAATGCTGGGGGGCAAGAGCGGGCAGAAGTGACAGGCCTGCAAGTACCTTGGTGAGTCGTTTTAAATGAAATGTTTCTTGTTCCAGAAGAAGTGATTCACTGGCACACATGGTCCCATCGCTTTCTATATTCCCCTCAAAAACACCCAGCAATGGGCATGAGGAATTTCTTTGACCATTAGAGAGCAACAAGATACCTGGATACAGCACTAGGACTGGAAATTTAGTTCACCCGCCTGCAAGGAAGGCCCAACTAATCAGTCTGATAGTAAAAAAGTCAATACATTTACCTAGATAATAATGATCACTGTTTCTAACAGCTCTTTGAGGAGCATATGCCAGTCGAAGCTTCCTAGCACGGCAGGCCCACAGGAGAGGGAAAAACTCCAAACCAAACAGCTTCAAAGCCTTTACTTTGTAACACTGACAGCGTGCAAAGCTGTACAGAAATGCTTATCTTTGCACACCGTGCAAGCGCACCTACTGATTTGCAGAGCTGAGTGATGTTAAGCTTATGTTGTAAGACTGCCAGGTTAAGACCTCAGTTTAGACAGATCACACTCCAGTTAGTTTTCTCAGCCTTTTAGAGTAGCATTAACCACAGTCCCTCAGCTCTCGAGGCAGACGACCACACCTAGAATTCTTTTCAGTAGCTCTAACTGATCTGCCACGGGCCGGTGACAGCTTTGTCAGATTTCTGACAGCTCCAATATCTAGATTATTTCTGAATCAAACAGGAGAGGGAATATAATTTCTGTTACCTTAGCAGGTAGCAGCAATTCTTCTTTGTCTGCTGTGGAAGAAGGTTAAAAACCACAAGAGAGCAAATAAAAAAACCCAAAACAACACAAGCCCAAAACAAAAAAAAAAAAACCAAAACCCAACCGAACAAGAAAAGCAAAGCAGAGGAGGTTATTGACACACTATAATCGGGAAATTCCCACTCCCATCCTGGAAAACTGCATTTTTTTCAGACTGATACAAAATAAAGGTAGAAAAATAAGATTTTATGACTTTACATCAGAGCATCCCCACACACACTCCCTGTATTAAATGATGCATGTGCATGGCAATGGAATTAATTACTATCTTTCCTTTGGGGTCGTTATTTTATTTCCCCCTTATATAAATAAATAAACTCCCAACGATAGAAAAAGATTCAATAGAGGGAAATATTCAGAAAAGCTCAGAATGAGAAGAAAGCAGGCTTAACCGTCTTCATATTTCTATTAGCCTTTCCATCTACATGAGGACATCCACCTCGTCAGGGCTTGTGTAGATTTACTCCGGAGAATTTATTCTTTTGGTCTGAGTAAGTTAAGCTAGTAACAAGGCTAGATATCTCAGCCTCACTACAAAAGCTATTGCTTCAAAAGCTGTTGTACTGCAAATTCACAGGCACACACTCTTCCCCTCCTCAGAAAACAAAGAAACAAACAGAACCCGCAGTCATTTGACAAATCTTTACATATGTTACTCTAATAAATGGATGCTTATATTTTAGGAAGACTTTAGATGGATTTGAAACGAGGTAGGAAAGGAAAGGGGAAGAATAAGTTTCTTGCTTCAAAAAAACCTCCAGTAAGATCATACTCATTGCTGTGGTGTGCACTTTATCAGTTACACTTCTGAAGGTTTTGAAAAATCTGACGGGGAGTTTTTAACAGTACGATGTTCACAGTTAATCATCAACAACTTAAAAAGACATTGACATCTGTTGTCTAGAGAGAAAAAGAAAAATGTAGGGTGGGAGTGGGCCGGGGGTTGGGGGGGGGTGAAAATTAAATCCCTTTGAATCCTCCTTAGTGTTACAGAGTCAATAGCAGGAAATTTGCTTTCAGAAAAATGTGGGGTTGTGACCTTCTGTGTTTCAAGACATCCTAATTTAGCTTGATCCTTCATGCTCTCTGCTCCTCCTACTTGTACCCTAGAGGCAGGTTTTCTCCTACTGAGAAAGTGATTAAGGGGGAAAGTGCTGAAAGAGGGAGGGAAAGAAAATAAGACAGGAATAAACTGGAAATAAAGCCCTAAAATCTAAGAGATTATTAAAATTCAGTCACTCTGCAACGAAACTTATTTTTATGCAGACACCAACGACTTCTTTGAACTGATTTTGAAAGGTAACATGAAAACTTTTTATCAGTGTTTGAGACCATTTTCTGAGGACACCAAAGAGCTGGTTTTGACATATACAAGTAGTGCTCATACACCATATAATGAGTATACATCTACCAAGATACTTTTCTTCATCTCGGTATGGACCATAGGAGTGAATCAACTTCCCAATTAACTGGTAAACTGTGCAGGCTGTGAGACAGCTGATGAATGGTAGCTCCCTAGCAATTAGTGAATAAAAAAAAGAATATTTTAAAAAGCCAATACAGAAGAGACTAACAAAATTAATCAGTTGTTAATAATGCTCAGCTCCAAAGCCATTAACTATTGTTGCGTTGCTTATCCAAGTAAATCTATTTATGGGGTGGGTGCAGCCTCTACTCTGCCGTCATTCATCATTCATTAACGGCTCAAAGCAGCTGGAAAGTCATCTCCCCTATGAGGTCCATGGGAACTCAGAGGAAACAGAAGTCCATTGGCATTTCAAGTGTCTCCTCAAGGCTAGGCTGGAGATGAGGTCCAGTTCTTCACCCCCAGCATCACATCAATAAACAAGGGTTTCCATGCAGAGCACCCAGCTCCCTCTGCTTTGACCATGTCTGGGTTCCACGCCTGTCCCAGTATATGTCCCTCTGTCCTTCCAGCTCTATCCCAGGCAAAGAGCTGGGTAGACTATACAGCTCATGTCCCTCCTGAACACTGATGCATGTTGCAGTGCAAAGGCACACTCCTGCTGGCCCAGGCAACCTGCAAGGGCAACAGGTCTCAGGAGCCCAGCAAGTTTTCTCTGCTGCCAGGTTCAGACAGCACATGACACATTAACCGCCCCAGTAGTGCTGGTGTACGCTAGCACATGACTGGAGGAGATAAAGAGGGCTTGTGTAACGCACCTGAGTTCAGGTTTCTAAGGTCTTACCATAACGCATTTGTGCTATGACATAAAACTCCATAAATTCAGCAGTTTTCCTTCTATACATGTCAAGGATTTTTGCTTCAGTTTCCTAAACAGCACCATGGATTGCATTGAAGTTACTTGGTACATGACAATATCCACCTCAGAAAACGTTCCAGAACACAGCACTTCAACTTGTGACCAAATACTGGTATCAGTGTATGCAGGGATCATCTTTCCAAGCTGATTTTATATTGGTTTGCTAGAGATAAATTATAAAATAGGCTGTCTTTGATTGACAGCTTTACTATCTAGCCAGAGAAAAAATCAAAAGAGTAGAGTTTAGATCAAAGATTAAATTGCTTCTATTCATAGATTCCTAGATTTTAATGTCAGGGAAAAAAAAAAAAAAAAGAAAAAAAAGAAACCACACACATTCATCTAGCCTGCCCTCCCACGCATCCTGGGCAAGAAAATTCTACGTTTCATTCATAACTTCTGGGTAACCATAAGACTATTTTTAGAAAGACCTCTCATGTCAATTAATATAGTTCAATATAGGAAGAATCTGTTTCATGCTTAGGTAAATTGTTTCAAAGCTAATTACCTTCACTATTAAAAACATGCTCTTGAATTCAAGTCTGGATTTAACTAGGTTAGCCCACCATCATTAAAAGCTGGTCTGCTGTATTCAAGAGCTCTTGATGCATCTTGAAGTGCAAAGCGAAAAAAAATCTCCCTTTTCCCACAGCAACAATAGAATCATCCTATATCACCAATAGGACTTTATATAAAACATTCTAATACAATGAACTATGTTCAGTTCCACTAATAACTTTTCAGTTTGATAAGAAAACCAAAAAAAATGTTGGCAATATGCATTCTGTATCAACAAGAAACTAGTTTTAGTGTGTCCCTGAAATGAATCTAAGTATTTTTATCTTTTTTTAATTACACTTTGGCACGTCTGATGTAAACAACTGATTTGAAATTAAAAAAAAAACAACCCACATTTTTTTCTGCAAATTTTGGAATCAAATTTCTAGTTTGCTCTTGGCCAAAGCAGTTTGCCAAACTCACAAATCATTTCAGTCAGCCTACCTGCAAGTGAATAAATCATTTGAAAGGTTCACTCAACTGTAATCGTACTTAGTAACAGCAGCCACATAATTAACCATTACTGTATATTCTGATTTTCACACACAGTTTACAACTGATTATCTTACATCTTCAGTAGACACTGATATTTTCTATAAATGTTCATTGTGCATGCTCATAAATATTTGATTAATATTAATTGTTTGTTTCTTTTAAAGATAGTTTCTCCTTTAATTGTCGTGGCTATAGAGGAAGGTATCTGCATGGGAAAAAAAATGAGAGAAAGAGCTTTCAAAGACGCAGAAACAGAAATAAGAGGCTAAGTTAGCACATTACTTGCTAGATTTTGATTGAATGAGCAGCTTTCTCCTCGTGATAGCAGTTTTTGGAAGGATGCATATTTGCCCTGTTTTGTGTTTTGCCATTTGCAACACAATGGGGAGCTTATGGAGAGCTTGTGGTAGCTGTGTCAAGTCAAACAGGCTCAGACGTGCGTGTGTTTGTGTGTGTGTGTGTGTGTTTGTGTGTGTGTGTTTGTGTGCGTGCGTGTGTGTGTGCGTGTGTATGTGTGTGTGTGTGTGTGTGTTCAAAGGCCTGGCACATCAGAACAAGTGCAATATAAGATTTTGGTGGACACCAGTGCATGATGCATCTGATGGATATCAGATATATAGGGGGACAGAATCTGTTTGTATTTCTGGAGGGACAGAGGGGATCCCCGGAACTGACTGTAGTGGAAGATTAAATAAGTCTGACTGGACATGAGTGGCAAAACCACTCTATTGTGCCTGGCCCAGATGCCCTAACATTCTTTATGTAGATTATCTCAGGAGAAAGTAATTAAAATTCTTCTGGAAGTGTAAAGTCCTACAAGATGAGTCAGAGAAGCTGCTGAGGGTGAAAGTGAATTGAGTCAGTCTGCAAACGTAAAAGATATCTAGGTGGCTTAGAAGACTTCTGAGGGAGAGAAATGGCCAGTACTTCACCTCTACACAGACTCACAGACAGCGGCAAATGCCCTGTGAGGGTGGTTAAAACAATGGAAAGAAAACAACTGGCAGTGCAGGGGCAAACCCAGACCTGACGGGCAACATAGATGTGAATTAGTTTGAGCTCAGTGAGCCCATGATACTTCAGGCCATCAAGACTGTATGAAATGTACGCGCTATGAGCTCCAGAAGCATGGCACATCACCCTGCTGTGCCCTACTTCATGTGTCCTACAGATGGAACCCGGAATTCAACAAACTGCTTTCCCATTGATTGTGACCGCTGCGGATTTGCTGGGCTGAGTACAACTGCGTTCACTTCATACTGGCATTGGTATTAGTTTTGCTGTTTAACAAAATGCTGTTTAACAAAATGCCTTTTCATTTCAACTAGAGGGTCTCTTCTGTTAAGGGTAAATGTCACGAGGATGGAGCCAGGCTCTTCTCAGTGATGCCCAATGACAGGACAAGGGGTAATGGGTGCAAGCTGGA
>JAOXNV010022366.1:39563-53036 GCA_028565915.1 Momotus momota | reverse complement strand
GAGAGGAGAGGAGAGGAGAGGAGAGGAGAGGAGAGGAGAGGAGAGGAGAGGAGAGGAGAGGAGAGGAGAGGAGAGGGCAGGAGAAAACCACCAAATGTTCTCTCTCTCAATACCAAAATATCCCAGGAAGGCTATTCTTGTACTACTGACCCAGCCAAAACCAAGTGCTTCTGGAAATCTTTCAAGAAACCCTGTTTATTTCCAGTCTTGCATACAGACCAACGAGTCTTGGACAAGGCATTCAAAAGTTTAAATGCTTATCATCTACTTCTTCCTTTTGCCTTTCCCTACCTAAAAGAGAGCCAATACTCATCATCAATCAACTCTGCAGGGATATGGCACTTCCTTCTGCAGGCATCTCTGACTGGTTTTCCACCCATACAGGTCAGGCAGTTGGAAGAATTGAATTTAGATTTTCTAACTCTAAAGCAAAGCATGTTAAGACAGAGAAGCTGTTAAGCAATGTCCCATAACTGAGCAAGAGTTCATGGTGTTCTTGTCCTTCCTCCCATTGTTCCCTTTATTTGCACTGCGACATTTAGAACATCACTATATATCCTCCTTGGCATACCAATTGCAGTTTATTGAGTAATACGACTGGCCATTGGTCTGGTATTGCAGAAGCAGTGCTGCATTTCTCTCTGAAGCTGCCTCTGTATATCTGCATGCAGCTGCACTTGCAGTTCAGGCACCAGCTGTGACTGTGATTTTACTCTATTTTTTTCAGAGCAGATCTAAGAATATGAATTATTTGTTCTCTTTAAACTAAGGCAGCATTTACCCTGCCCTCATTCTTCACATGGTCATCCACATTTCTCTGGAATCTGGGACAGAGCTGGTTCATTTCATATTCTAACTGAATTGTTTTTCTTGTTCCTAATTATCTTAAAGAATTATTGAACCTTAACTGAAAAAAAAAAAGTCAGCTTGATTAAAAACCAGAAAATAACACTGTATCTCTTTTATAGATATTCCTCTGCTTCCTAAAAAAATATTAGTCCTTTGCATAGTATTTAAGTCATCCGTAACTAGAGCCTCATTATTCCCGTAGTCTAACAAATCTTTCACTTTTCATTCCTGCTTGGTAGGTCCTATCTCAATCAAGACAAGTCTTGTAAGACACAATGTTGTATAGAAGTCTATCTCAACAATATGACCATATATAACCTTACTTCAAATTGTTCAGTTCCAACTTATAATTCTGTTTGGTTTGAAATAAGAGTCACAGATCACATCTTTAAAAAGGACCAGTTCAGTTAACTATGTTGATTTGTGATACAGGACATGGGGCTAGCCTGTATTAGATATTCCTGTAGCTAGATCACGACATCATGACTTTTAGAATAACTCTTTTTTTTTTTTTTTTTCCCCCACATAGGTATATGTAAACTAAGATCACCTCACACTTTCGTTTTATCTTCAGTAAAGTGATTAGAATGCCTGTATTTTATTTTTTTTTGCTATGAGTCATGTTTTCATATAATCTAATTATTCTCACAGATCTTCTCTGAACTCTTTCCAAATATCAATCCTTCTTGAACTGCAGGCATAGGAATTTGCTTGAGTATTCCAGTAATGTTTATTTTGGGACAAATACATAAATGTTACTGACCCTGTACACTTGCTCAGTATCTCCTTGTTACTAAATTCAAGGGTCTTGTTAGCCTTTCAGAACACAGAATATCACGTGAAGCTCAGATCAGTTTGTGGCAGAACACATGGATCTTCGCAGAATTACTATTTCCCATGTTAGAATCTCCTCTCCTGTTAGTATGCTTTATGTTGTTTATTCTTTAGTCTTTCTCTCTCGATTTTTTTTTCTCCTTGTTCCAATCAAAACACATACTGTTTGCAAGCTTCTGGCTTAGTAAGCAATATCAGTAACATTTCTTCTTTAATGTTTGCCAAGCTCTAACTCTTCCTGATAACTGCAAACTTTGTAATGATATTCTTATGTTATCTTCCAGATAAAACCTCATTAAAATATATTAGCAATGCTTTACTTATGGGACTACACTAAAAGCACACCTGCTTGATGATGATTTCTCTGATATCTGTCACTTAGTTAATAGATAATATATATACTGTTCACTGTGTTAACTTTGTAGCATCCTACATTTTAAATCAAAATGTCCAGAGATACACAGTCGAAGGTTTGACTGAGCTTTGGTTATATATACTAATATTAATACTTCTGTCACCTCATCTTGTAATCCCACCAGATTAAAAAAAATCACGTTAGTTTGACAGAATCTATTTTCCAGAAGACTAGTTTGAGTGATACTAATAATATGTTATTATTTGTCAATGTAGTCTTTCATCATTTGTTCTAACTTTTTTTTTTAGGGTCAAGATCAGGCTGAAAGAGTATCCTTAGGCAGATCATGTTGTTTATCTTTTAAATAATGGTGCGACATCAAATTTCTTCTGACTTCTGAAATTATTCTAGTCTTCCTAGCATTGCTGAAAATAGCACTAACATCTTAAAGATTATTTCAGTCAGCTCTTAGGATTTGTATTTTTTTATAGTGCTTAAGTCACAGTTCATGAATGTATGAATGCTCTTGAAATCTGTTACCCACAAGACCTGGGACGTTGAGGCATAAACCCTGAGTAGATAGGTGTTATTAATAAAGTTGGGTGGTTTGTTTTTCCTTTTTCACTAAGTCTTTATGATATTTTTATTCCATTCTTTTTCTCTAATAGGACAAACTCACAATATTCTGACGACTTTAAAAAGGAAAATATCTGTGGTGGAGGCACTTACCTTTGGTGATACAGAAGAAGAGATTCGTAACTAAGTCTCCTAAGTTCCTGATTCCAGCATTATTGGTGCTTTTGGTTAGTGATCTGTCAGTGTAAAGGCTTGCATAAATAATTTTGAATGCATTAGTTAACATTAACTGAAACCTGACATCCTGTATCAGATCTACACTGGCCAAATGATGCTTTGGCCCTATGTATCCTAGTTTGATAAATATTTTATTATTGATGCGGAAGATCCTGAGGCGTATACACTATGAAACTAGGAAGAAAGTGGCAAGAGCAGTCTCACCATGTTTTCATACTACAGCTGGAGCAAAATTGGTCAAACCTTGACTAAAATGAGCAGTTCCCACTTTTGTTGCTATCACCTACTCTTGCTCTCTTGTTGGATTTCATCTGCTGCTTACATGAACTGTTTCTACTTTTCCCCTGGTTTCACTGGGAGTCAGTTCAGGTAAATGAAATGACATAACATTGATCATATTCCAAGGTGATGATCAAAGACAGGGAAGGAGAAGTGTCTCAGGAGAAGGCAGAAGAAAAGGTGAAGATATGAAAAGCAGAACAAATGAGAACTATTCTACTTGGGAATGAGCTGGTTTTATAACCAGTTTAGGCATCAAAAAAAAAAACAACAAACAAACAAAAAAAATCTCTAGCAGCCTGTTTTAAAACAGAATAGTTGGGGAAAATCGAAGTAAAAACATACTAACAGGTTTTGAATACCTACTTTACTTTTCTGATGGCATCTATATCATCATTTATTAACTACAAGTTAGACTTAGATAACTCCTGGTTGTGTATTAAATACATGTTCTTAACTTGTTTTCTCTTTTCATCATTAGATATAAGTAGGATGTCCAATATTCTTCTGACTACTAACTGTAATAAATCAACAAGAAATATGATTTAATTTAGTAATTCTAAAATCCAACAATTTTATACATCTCAGAGCATTAATATGAAATGCAGGAGCTACAAAAATAGACCACAAATGTCATATTGGCTGACCGAAAGGCCTAGAGGAGTAAAAGGAATAAATCAAATAGTTCAAAATGAGAATTTCATTGTCCTTTACAACTCAACACAATTATAGCATGGATAAATCACAGAGACAGATATGCTTGTAACAAAGGAGTGTGTAGTTCAGTAGAGAATTGGACTCAATTAGAATAATGTTTCAGGAAAGCCACGAATAATATACTTGTTAGAAAGACTTAAAGGCAGTCATATGTAGAACACTGTATGCGTATTGCAGTGCCAAAACAAACACAACCGCATAAATGCAAGACCAATTTGGAGAAGCAGTTTCTACACCGTAATCCTGATGGCAAAACCTGTGATTATGGGTGCAATCCTGCAATCCCCAGCAATTGTACTAGGTGTACTCAAGCCAGTAATTGAGTTGGGCATTCCCACATTCTGACTGTAGCTAAATTCTTCTGACTCCCCACACATCAAATGGCTAAGCTCAATGTTTTCTACTTTCTTCACAAGTTCATTGCTACTGCTTGTTCGCTTGTGGGCATGGTAACAGTCACCAACTCCTTTCTAAAGAACTCACGAGTGGGTTTAAGACCGTTATCTTTTTTCATCTGTAGCTGTTTTCCCTCTAGTTTGACTCTTTCTAAAGGTTTCCTTTCACCCTAAGCAACCGTTAATGGCCTTTACAATTCCACCTTTCCTGTTCCTATATGCTATGATTTTGGTCTGTGTTCTTTCCCTATGACCATTTACAGTGGCCATAGTGTGTCATATCATTGTTCATTTTCTATTCTTTGTTTTGTGTCTTTTCTTTCCTTTCCTTCTTCCCAAGTAGAGAAAAAAAACCAACATTATCTATGAAAACAATCTTCGATGAGATAACACCAACAAATCCAGTAGGCTTAAATTCTTAATTTTTGCACATGCCATGATTTGAGTGATGACTTATTTGGTCCCTAAGGACTGATCTGTGTATTTTCCTTTCTGTAATTCTCAATCATCCCAAAAATCCCATAATTTAAAAAAGATTACATTTGAAATGACTGCTTATTCCATCATGTTCAGGTCCCTGCATTTGTAGACATTTAGAAACAATGTTATAACAAAAATTTGAAACAAAAGTCAACAAGAGGGACTGATAACATAAACTCTGTTCTAGGTTGCTGCTGTGAGAGAAAATTCAGCAGGTGAAAATATTTAAAACTGTTACTTGCTGCAGAGAAAGAAAGAAACCACTCTGTCCATCTGTATCTACATACACTGCTGAGCTCTATAATGATTCTGGATGCATGAGAAAAGCTTCAAGGAGTTGCTCAAATGATCAAGGTAAAGTCTATGTCATATGCATTTAATCCTCTGAAAACGAGGGGTCTGCTTGTCTAGGCTTGTATGAAAGTCTGCCTTTCTCTCGTATAAATAGTTCAAATGTGTGATTCATCAAACCAAAATAAATAATTTGAAACAAATTAAATCCATCAAATTCTAGGAGTATCTGCTTCTCCTCATTGACTAGGTTATTTATCTCTTTAGTTTAGACGACTAATTTAAGATTCCTAAATATTGAAATATTAGTTGAGAGTGATGCTGTTCTTATTGTTGCTAATTGCACCCTATTGAGTGAGCAAGTTTCAGGCCTTCTTGGTCGTAAAAACTGCTCTGTTTCATGTGTTCTTGTCATACTTGTCATTTCAAAGTTAAGTTCTCTACCTAGCTGGTGAAAGTATTTTCAACACAGGCTAAGAAAGGAATAGAAAGTAAAACTTATCTTTGGATAAAGAGTGAAAAAATAATTGTTAGTCAAGTCTGCCTTCTTTGACAGCAACAGCAAAACTGTCCATGACAAGTGAGGGTTTTTAAAAATGATTGAAAGAGATATCAAAAAGTTATTAACTGTTTGGGGCTTACTGATTCAATTTCTTGAGAGCTTAAGGGAAAGGAAAAAGGAAAGTTCTTTTTCTGATATTTGTGTGGCAATTACCCAAGGGAGGGCAGTTGCATCAAAATATAAAGAAATTGGAATTGAAAAAAAAGAAATAGACACAAATCCACCAACTGCCTTTTTCTTTAATCCTCTTTCAGTGACTCCACAGTTTTAGAATCATAGAACTGCAGAATCTTAAAATTGTTAAGATTGGAAAGGACCTCCAAGATCATCAAGACCAACCTTCTAGATTTTGGAAGTGTTCAATTAAAGTAAATTAGAAGGATAGAAATTAGCTTAATGAATTTAAAAATTAAGGCAATGCTGTAAAGAAAACCAGCCACTATTGCTCTAACTTACAGATGTTATGGAAATTATACATGCCAGCCACCATAAAAGGATTCGACTCTAGGTTTCTGCTGAATCAATGAACCAAAAAAAGATACTCCTATAAAGTCCTTTTTATTAATAGCACTACAGCTCGAGCTGGATGCCTCCAAGAAGGACCTCAAACAAAGAAATCACTGGGCAGTTGTACCCTTACTATCTAAATTCCTCGCTCCTCATGCGACAACTTGGACCAGTAGTAATATTAAGGTCTGGAGTCTTTCCATTCTTCATTGGGTCACTTCATTGTCCCCACGTGAGCTGTTTCTTTTCTTATCTCTAAAGCTGCAGCTTCTGTTACTAAATGTAGCCTCCTTATCTTCTGGCTTGAACCAGCTCTGGGTCTTCTTTTACTTGACTAGGTAAAAGTTCAACATATCTGGGTCAAAGCTCAAAGCTTGTGGCCTAAGGCTTCATTAAATTTAGCTACTAATGTTAAATAAGATATGCTAAACAAGTTTTGTGTGGGTAGTATACCAAATTGCACAACACAGAGGATGTAGAGGAAAATTTAGACCGGTCCCAAAAGGAAATAATCTTTAAAATTGGAAATAGCCTAATGCCGCAAAACTCAAATCCATGTTTGCATCTCAAATTTTGACAAGTGTTAGTGGGAATAATGGTTACTGTGGCCTTATTTTTACTTGTACTTTTTTTCTTTAAGGTTCGTGAAAGAGCATAGAACACCTTTCTTGAGATAGTTGTGATTTTTGTGACAAAACTGAAATGTTTTCCTTTATATCAATAGTAATTAAGTGAGCCAGCATATAGCTTAAAACATTGTCTGATCATTTTTCTTCTTCTCTGTGACTGCACAGCTATTTCACAGCACAAGTGGATTGCTACAATTTTCTGAAATCAGATAGAAGTGATTGATTTTATTAAAAAAGAAAAACCAATACACAAACATATACCAGACAAAAACCCTGGGTACATGTGATGTAAGGTAATTTATCTGTGCAATGTAATATCCAAGTGAGGGTTTACAGTCTGTTCAAGGACAGGTAAATTACTTGAAGAAGTTAAAGTCTCTAGGAGACTTTACCTTACATTTTTTGCTCCCTGCTGGATACATTTTAAAGTCAATTTGCTCTTCTTCCTGATGTTAAGTGCAAAGTAAATTGGGTGGCACCAAAAAAATAACCAGCCAGGAACAAGTTTTTAAATATGAGCCATTAGTTTTTCACTTGTCATATCAGAGAGTGGGTGAGTGGGTGGGTGACAAAGTGTGAAGTTAGCTGTAACTAAGCCCCATGACTTTGCTTCAGAGAAGCAGGGAAAAATTTTGCTAGGTATTTTTATTATTCATATTCTAAATTTTACTAGGTATTTCTTATGTTAGACTTAGAATTATAAGTAACCTAAAGTATTTTTGTAACTTGAGGTAAACAAGAATTTTATACTTTCCTGTTATATTCAGGCAACAGAAATCTGTTTCAAATAAGGAATAATTTTGCATCACTGAATTTCAAGCAGTCAAGATTCAACTGCATTTTATAATTCTGCAGTAAATCAAAATAGGGGAAGATGCTCTACTATAGAGGAATAGAGTTATGCTGGTTGTTAGAACACTTGATTTGGATGATGCTCAAGAGAAGAGGTGATTGGTAGAAAATATGGTTGAAAACAGAGCCACTGAATCACTGCACTTTAGCTTCCTACCTGCCAAGTAGTTTGTAGTTTTTTTGCATTTTGTCTCCTCATACCTGTTCATACCTAAGTCTGTTTGGGTGCCATTCTTACTGTCTGACTTTAATCAAGGCTATACTCTCAAACTGATGACAGACAGTTCTAGAGCAAGAATTGAGATGGGGATTTCTAGGTCTAATGAGTACAATTTGTTATTATTAGCATGGATGAAGTAGGCTACAGGCTTAAGATGGTGAATCATAACAGCCACATCTACCAAAATGGGACCCACTGCCCACTCTTAACTGTCTGGTAAAGACAGGTATATTGCTTTGTGTCTCCACAGCCTCTCTACTATTGCAAATGTAATACATTAATAAGATGTTCAAGCCCTCTTTTGCTACCTGCATGATTTTTTCTGGAGCTTGAAATCAGTCTGGAAAAAAAAAAAAAAATCCTAATGTAGAAAAAAAGAAATACTCAACTAATTTCAACGGAAGACATATACATGCAAAGTAAGACTTGTGAGAGAAAATGTACAGGTCCTGTACACACTTTATACACATTATACATGAGTTTTAATTTGGAAAGACTTTCAAATGAAAAAAGAGCAAGAGAAGAAAATGGCAAACGCTTTCTTTTCCTTCAGTTCCTAAATGCAGCTTAGTACAGAATATCCATCACTGTTCAGAATGGCATACAAACCAACTCTTTGGCTCTTTTTACTGTACTATAACTCATCTTTGCCAGGAATTGTCACTCCTGTAACAACTTAAAGTTTTTCCTTGGCTTCATTCTCTCAAGCGTTAGCCGGGGAAAATGATTTACTGCATCTGCAGAGGCTGCACCAGAGCAGGAGATCTCTGTCACAGCAGGGTTGTGACAAGTGTGACATGCTGATTTTGCACTATGCCCCACCAGCACAAGAGACCTACTCTCTCAAGCCCAGTTTGTTGCTGGAGTGGCTGCAGCACTTCAAATGTTGCTTGGGAATCTAGAGATAGTAACGCTGTTGTGGGAGCCTTTGATATGCACTGGGTGTTCTTTTACGGATCCTGACCTGGGTTTTTAGCGCTGTAGAAGTGTGAATGTGTCTGTCTGGGGCATTATGGATGAGCTCATTTACTAGCCATGACATTTAACTTCATCAGTTTTATGCACAATCAGCCCTGACTATCCCTCAAACCCCCACTGGGGCCTACCTGCACCTGACCCAGGACCTGCCAAGCACAGTTTTGGGTCCTGTCAAGCCAGGCCCACCCATGAGCCCACATCCTAGCTAGCCTCTGCCCATCCCCTGGGAGATGTCTGATGTCTGAAGCTTGGTCCGCTCTGTCGTCTCCCATTGTCCCTCTCCTGGCTGGAGTGGTGGGACAGGCCCAGTATGCCAGGGTCTGCCTTGATGGACCCCATGGACAGCCCAAGCCAATAGGACCCACTGTCCTTGTGGTGCACTGGCAGTAATTCAGTAGGTACAGTCATAAAAAAATGACCAAGAAAACACAAATATAAATATGTGTAGTTCCCTGGGTCATCCTTTTAGCCATTCTTAAAGACAGATGTGACATTTGCTTTCCTCCAGTCTCCAAGCACTTCTCTGAACTGCTGTGATTGACTCAATATTATTGAGAACAGCCTTGAAACGACACCTGCCAGCTGCCTCAGCACTTGTGTGTACATTCTGTCAGGGCCCACGAACTTTTATGTGTCCAGTTTCCTTAAGTATTCCTTGATCTAATCTTTTTCCACCAAGGGTGTATCTTCCTTGCTCCAGATTATCCTGCTAGTCTCTGGGACTCCTGATGGCTGATTTTGCTTGTAAAGACCAAGGCAAAGGCGACTTTCAGTACCTCAGCCATATCCTGTGTAACTAGCTCTCCTGTCTGACTCCTCAGTGGGTTCCCATAATCCCTATTCTTCCTTTTGTCACCTATGTATTTATAAGAGCCTTGCATCTCATCTTTGACATCCATTTAGGCCTTAGCTTTCCTAATTTCATCCCTGGATGCTTGAACAATGTATCTCTATTCCTCACAAATTATCAAACCTTGCTTCCACCCTCTGTATGCTTTCTTTTTGTTTTTGAGTTTGATCAGGAGTTGTATTTGAGTTTGGCCATCTCAACTGGTAATCTTACTGAAGGATAAAGACAACTGCCCTGTCACAAAAGAAAAATTTGTCAGTTAAGGATTTTATAAAGTGTCTTTATTGAGACCACAAGTCACTAAAGAATTTTAGGTGTGACTCTATTTTTTTTTAAACATTTAAATATGGATTTAAGTTCCAAGGAATAGAATTTAAAGGAAATTAAAAGCTTTTCAGAATCTGGACTAAACTGAAGTTTCACATTGTCTTCCCAACTTCAGCTATCTGAAGCACTGAAAGTACAGAAGAGGATAACTACAGGTACTGTGGGTTTTAGCCCTGTTGAGAAGAACTTCAGCTAGAGGAACATATTTAGTATATTGTCCTCTCTAGGATGATGCTCACTTTTCAATTTGCACCTAAGGCCTTCCTCTTATAGATTTAAACTGTAGAGTTTACTTTGCTGCTTTTCCAGTCTGGAATGAGGTTCAGCTTTGTTTCTTTACTCTTTGTCTTGTACTTTAGTTTTGGATGAATTTTCCTACTCTGTGATTAGTGGTGCACTTGTGTCTAGGGACTTATGCAGCCTGGGGACAATTTCCCTCTTGTGGGGTGCAGAAATGTCACAATCGTTGCATCTGGAATATTTCCAAAAAGACCCAGCCTATTTCAAAGGAAAATTCCATCAATGAGAAATTTAAATCATTATGCAGACATCAGTTAGGAGATTCTTCAGCAACTAGAGATTGCCTTTTCGAAGTAAAGTATCTTTTAATTTGTTGTTTTTCATGGATTATCTCCTCTCACATTATTATTTCCTATTTTCCTGATCTTTACTGTTTGGACAAAAGGAGTACTTCAAAAGATTTTCAATGTCGGATAAGAATGTCTGTTCACAATTACACAAACAACAATGAACCATCTGGTTATTTGTGTGAGAGCGTTATCATGTCTAACTAGAAACAAGTTTGGAATGATATCCATATACTTTATACTTGAGATCACTACCCATGAATTTTGGACTTTACCTGCACTTTAGGAGTTGAAATTCTAGGCCCATTGCTTCTCATTCCACATACAAAATATCTATTTACATCATTACAATGACTGGCCATTACAAGATGATTCAGTATTGCTCTTTACAGGCAAGATAGAAAGCACGCCTTAGCATAGAGTTCAACAATTACTCAATCGTAGTTATTTTAACAAAATCCTTTATATACAAGCAACACCATAAACTCAAACCAAAAAATGAAAAGGTTTTTTGGTTTTGTTTTTTTTAAAACATGAGAAATAGAAGCAAAAAGAAGAAGAAAAAGGCAGGAAAATGCTGACCTTTGAAAACGAGCCTGTTCCTGACAAGAAATTATGTCAGTGAAGAAGCGAAGCAGCAGCA
Organism: Momotus momota; assembly: GCA_028565915.1. Lineage (NCBI taxonomy): Eukaryota > Metazoa > Chordata > Aves > Coraciiformes > Momotidae > Momotus > Momotus momota. The sequence continues at coordinate 41,868 of JAOXNV010022366.1, read as the reverse complement.
AGAATTACCCCAAATTCTCTTAAGGGATGTGATTTTGCATTTGAACCTGATCAGACTGGAGAAAGTGGAGCTTCTCTTCTAGTAAAGGATGGATTCTCAGGCTACCAGGTTAGGAAGCAATAGAAATGAGGCAAGACATACTAGTATTAGCAACTCATTTTACTACCTGAGCCTGAACGGCCAACAGCACAACTCAAGAATGCTGAACATTCATGATTCATGAAAAATAAAGACACTGATTCAATAACAAGCTATTGGATCAATCATGCAAATAAGGACACACATTCTCTTTTTTTATTTATTTTATCAATCAATATCTCTTAGTTCAGAAGGTTTGTGTTTAATTTCCCCCTCAAAAAGAAATTGTGATTAGACTTCTAAATTATCTTCTTCATTTCTAATTGAATTTCCATGTCCACTTAAATATATTATATTCTTCAATTGTCAAGAATATGATAATAGACACACGAGGATCATTCAAAGACCTTTAAAAATGTTTTTGACAAGTAATTCTTGTCTATTTGTCAAATTATTGTTTGTCGTTTTTCCATGTAAAAATGGAATCATGATTGTGGATTATATTTATTTCAAGCTGCACAAACTAAACGCACTTTGATGATGATTTTGCGCCGAATATCCCATATAATGTGTAGTTTTATAGCAGATAGATACATTCAGCTGGTTAGATTTCCAAAGAATATTAGTTCTTTCAAAATTTTCACTCATGTCAATATCTTACCCTGAGATTTTGCTTTGAGTGTAAAAACGTTGCAAAGCCTAAAATGTAGTGGCCTGTTAAGACAACTAAAACAGGCTATGTACCTTGATGCTTTGTGTAACTGATAGGAGGAAATCAGACACTTCAAAGAACCAGAAAGCAGCCACCCAGAATGAAGGCTTGTTTAGACTTAGCCAGTAAAAAATACCAGGCACAGACCTGTGTCTTTGCCCTCCACTCACGATTCAGAACATGGAGGCTTTTTTTGTCAGTGATAATCAATTGATCTGGGGTTATATTTTCTGAAACAGTATTTATGGAACAGAAACAGAAGGTCTGTCCTAAAAAACAAGTAGCCACACACCTTTGACATTGAATGCTACTGTTACCCTATGCTGGACATCTGAATTCAGCTGCTTTGTAAGATAAATTCCCCTCCCTTTGTATTATACCCAGATAATGTCCATATCACCAAGCTGTAAGGCAGTTCAGACAGGAAAACAATTTACTGCTCTCAGTGAAGTATTGTTGTGGTGGAGCCAATAACTATGGTTCTGGGCCAGCATGAATAAAGAAATGAAACACAGTGGAATATGACTCGCATCTCCCAGTTTGCTGCTTAAGAGTATTGACCTGTCAGGTGAAAAATTTGGCTCCTTATTTGTGGAATCAGTATTATTTCTGGTTTTAGCCCACCCTGGGGAAGAACCAACACCCTTCCTTTTGGAAAGCCAGGGTCAGTCTGCTCCTCATTTCTTCTTTTTAACTCAATAGCACTCAAGTTCTTCAGCAGCAGGCTTTCAACTGCAGGAAGAGGAGCACAACTTGCCAGAATAGTAAAAGCACCTCTGGTGTGGTGGGAATTGTAAGTTAGAAACTCCTCAAGGTGGTGAGTGGATTCACAAAATCATTGCCAATATCCCATATTAATATCCATTATGTTATTAATAAAATTAGTTTAATAAAATAATAATTAATAAAATAATCTCATAAAATTATTAAAAAGAGAAGAGTACTCGCTGTTTAATTTCCTGGAGTGAAGCACATAAGGACTTACCTCAAGATTGAATGCTAGACTGTGAGTACCAAGGTGCATTCTGTCTAGCTAAGTCCCGGGGAAACACTGGCATACACACATACAGACATGGATCTATGCGTAGATTGCTGGTGGATGCTTCCTCTGCCTCTTGCTGCTGTCAGTCCCATTCAGAGAAGCCTGTTTTCTTCCCTCACACAACCTGAATACAGGGATGCCTTCATATGGTTATTCTGTATGGTGTAAAACCTAGTCCTCTAGGAACTAGCTCAGGTATTGTTGGCATGATAAATGCTGTTGAATACAGCTGAAAATATGCTTTTTCATGAAGATCTACCTTCCACATGAAAGTGGATATTGCTTCTTATAATTTAATCTTTTTGTCTTTTCTCCATCAATTGCAAAAAACTACTTGTGAACTTGGTTTTTCTTTTTGGTGTGTTTTGGTTTCCTTTGTCAAAAAGTGGAACAACTGAGAAGAAACTGCATAAGAAAAGGCAAGGGTTTATAACTCCGGTGCCTTCAATTAGACAATTCTTGATTTAAGAAAA
>JAOXNV010022366.1:0-39463 GCA_028565915.1 Momotus momota | reverse complement strand
GAAAATATCACACATTTTTGTAAAGATGTGCCTTTCACATGAAAGTGCTTGTTGCTTCTTATAAGTTGATCTTTCTCTTCTGCATCAGTAGCAAAATGCTACCTGTGTACTTGGGTTTTCTTTTTGGTGCATTTGGATTTTCTTTGTCTGAGTCTGGAAGAACTGTGAAGAAATTGCATAAGAAAAACTTAGGGTATATCACTTCTGTGACTTCCATTAAACATATCCTGAGTTAAGAATAGCAATAAGATGAGGTAATGGGTTGCATTTAACCCTGAGTGAAATATTCTCATGGTAAGCCAAAACTTAAAGTGTTTATAATGCAAATACGTACCCTGTATCATTAGGTAAGTGATGGTTTTCAGGCAATAGCAAAGTTCTGTGAGATCCCTTAAAATACTTAAGATGTTTAAATGAATATATCTTGTGAATAATATAGCCTACCATATAATTGCCAGGATCATTAGAGCTTTACTGGAGAAATGTGATTCACAGAGTCACAGCAGTAGACCCAAATATAGCAGAAAATGTGACAATGGGACCTAGTAAAGTATCTTACTGAGCAAACAACAAGCAAAATCAATAAAGCAGTCTATTTGCATGAAAAGTATGAGTGGTGGACATGAAGGGGAAACATAGAGCTTTCAAGGTCATGACAATCCATAGTCTCATGAGCTGAATTCTTTGCTCACTTGTCTACTGTTTCAACCTCAAATATGGAAGTAGAGTGAAGCCAAATTTAAGTAATGAGGTCATTCTGAGACTTTAACTTTTGGTGGCTTGCCCATCATTAAATATCAATCGGCTCTGGCAAAAATAATCCTTTTTAAAGAGTAATGGTAGAAAACTGTGCAAAGGAAAATGTCCGCATAGCAAAGAATTTAGCAGGAGGAATTTCCATTAAACTGAAGAAGAAAAATTAAGGTCAGGCAGCTGTTAAATGTTTTGACATAATGGGTTAATATGGGTTAAATAGCGCATATGTCCATCTTGTTTGTGGGTATAACATGTAAAGATTTTATTACAAAAACTCACTCCTTACAATCTTAGAGAAACAAGAAAAATAAATAAGTTACATGGACTTTAAAATTTACAAACAGAAGATTTGACTACATTTCTGGAAGCAGAATAACTAAACCATGAAAAAAAATTAATAATCATATTTTCAATGTTGGCATTTTTTTCCCTAATAAAATACGCATTTCAAATTTCAGTTCATGATTAAAAATTGGCAAACTGCACAAGGCAGATCGAGTGGCTCCACTTCAAACAATATAATGAAAAAAATATTAAAATAATACCATATTTAAGAGCTGCATTTAGCATAAACTCTGCCATTGTAGAGATTGGCCATGTATCCTGTGGAGTTCCCAAGAGCTCTCGAACTTGACACTGGTAATCAGACCAAAAGTACATGAGAGGGTATGACTATAGAAATAACAAAAGTCAAAACTGGTGCTGGTCCTGCATTTTGGAGGATGATCTGAGTACTCATATGAGTTATTTCTTCCTTCCTGCATGTTAGCATGTCTAATACAGGAAAAGTTATTTCAAAGCAACAATTTGATCCTGCCGCGCTAAGTGGATAATCCCATTGTAGTCATAACATATGTTATTTCCTGTCTAACAGTGCCTGACAAGACACAAATTCAGGAACTGACACCTGCTCCCTGCACACCCCCCCAACTTCACCTGATCTTTCCAATGATCCAAGAGTCCAACTAGACTACAGAATTCACAACTAGGTGTCACAAGTAAGTAGCACATCTGTGAAGCTCAGGTCTCAGCCTTCAGATGTTTGTTTTACTATGGTTTGGTTGAAGTACCTACCTCTTACATGCCCCTGAAGCAAGGATGCTATTTTCAGATGTATTCCTGGTGCTTTAAGGGGAAGAAGAAATGAGTGACAGAAATCAGGAGCTAGTTTAGACACTGCTGTATTTATAGAATCACAGAATGTTTGGAAAGCACCTTTAAAGATCGTCTAGTCCAACCCCTCTGTCATGGGTACGTTTTCCACTAGATCAGGTTGCTTAAAGCCCCAGACAACCTGACCTTGAACATTTCCAATGACAGAGCATTCACAATTCTGGGCAACCTGTTCCAGGGTCTCACCACCTTCATTGTAAAAAATATCCTCCTTATATCCAGTATAAATCTATTCTCAGTTTAAAACCATTGCTCCTTGTCTTGTCATATATGTCTTAGTAGAAAGTCTCTCTCTGTCTTTCTTATAAGCCCCCTTTATATATTAAAATGCTGCAATAAGGATAAGATCTCCCTGAATCATTCTCTTCTCCAGACTGAAAAAGTTTCAGCTCTCTCAGTCTGTCCTCATAGGAGAGATGTTCTAGCCCTCTGATCATTTTTGTGGCCCTCCTCTGGACCACACTAACAGATGTCTCCCACTGGGAACCCCAGAACTGGATGCAGTATTCCAGATAGGGTCTCACAAGAATGGAGCAGAGAGGGAGAAACACCTGTCTTGAACTGCTGGTCACACCTTTTTATGCAGCCCAGGATATATTTGGCTTTCTGGGCTGTGAGCACCAATTTCTGACTCATGTCCATTCTTTCATCCACCATCATGCCCAAGTACCTCTCCACAGGGCTGCTTTCTATCAGTTCATCCCGCAGTCCGTATTCTAATTCAGGATTGCCATAACCAAGATGCAGGACCTAGTTCTTGGCCTTGTTGAGCTTCATGATTTTCACATGGGCCCACTGCTCAAACCTTTCCTAGTCCTTCTGAATGCTATCCTTTCCCTCAAATGAATCAAACACACCACACAGCTTAGTGTCATCCAAATATTCAGAAGTATTCTTCTGTTGGTTGTAGGCATACAAGACATGAACCGTTCTTATAGCAGCAAACTATTTGCAACAGGAGAAATACAGATTAAAGCCCATATGAAACAATAATAATCACAGTATTTTGTATTAGCTTTTCTTGCCACATTCTGAAACTATGACACTAGGAAAAGTACTCAATAAATTTTAAGCCATCTTTTACAAAAAGCACACAACTGACATTTTATGGGTATTAAAAGAGAGTACCTATACAGTACAATAATGGGGTTGTTAGGAGACCAGGTGCAAGCATTAATTACAGACCCCTTATCCAGTTTACAGCTGGTGATTACTTTCATTTCTATCCCACCTTCATAGCTCATATAACATACTAAAATCTATGGCCTGAGAACACAGGAAACCAATAGACTGAAACAAAGCCTTACACTGCTCTTTCTTTTTCAGTCTCTGAGAGACAGTGCTTACTGCACAAGTAGCTGTCTGGTGGTTTTATTCTCAATCAGAACCTGTGCTGTCCTGTGCACAGAAATAACTCATGCTCATGTGACAGGTTTAAATGTAGTTGAACACTGTGCTATAATACATACACCTGAAGAAAAATAAATTAGAGTCATTTGTGGCCAGTACCAGACCAATTCTGGTACTTTCTAACTTCTGGAGTCTTTGGTTGTGGAATATTATATCTTTTAATGCTCTTCAGACAGCTTGTTTTTAAGGTTCGTATGTCAAAATGTCTTTTCTGTTACTCTGAGTTTGCATTGACTTCAAAAGTTTGGCTTCTAAGCCATGTTATTGGTACTAAAAGTTGGGTCCATAAAACATAGTGTTCTAGATCCATCCACATGTGCCAAAACAGCCAGTGAGCATCTAGTTCATGAAATTTCAGGGATTTGGATGAAAAATATCATGCTTGTGCAACTACATTCAAAATTGGCAATTCCAGCTAAATTATTTCAGTGCTAGTTCTCCATTTTGGTAAGCAAGCTTCACTGTAGAAAACTGGAAACTGCAGAAGGGCTCAACTGTTTTAAAGAGCTTCACATATACAACTTGTGTGAGGCATGGTGAAATAGTACAATTAGCGAGTTCATTTCTACAAGCAAGTGCTTAGCCCATAAACCCATTTCTGGACTCCTTTACACAGTTGAGACTAGCAGTCCTGTAGTCAGAAACAGTCCTCATTAAAAAATAATTAGTCCCTCAAATTTGAGACAGATAATTAGACCAGACACATACGTGGGGAGATTTCACAATCCAGAAAGAACCCAGTTTCTCAGACTGACTGAAATTGCAGGAAATAGCCAAGGAGGGAGGCATGTCTCTGGAGCATAAACAGAAAGGAACTGTTGAACTTACCTAGACATTTAAATGTATTTACTGGTAACTGGAGTTTTTTGTCAGAGTGGATAGGATTCATTTGCCAATGCATAGGAGTGTAATGCCATTTCAGATGCTCTGTGGTATCCTATCAGACCTCTGACTCATTTTGTGGAAGTGTCCCATATAAATCCTGTATCATATACACCAACCACACACAACTGTCTTACATATCTTATCATATTTTAAATGACAATAGATGACTGTGTTTGGGCAAGTGAATGTCAGCCAATGTAATGTTTTACTTGTTTCCTTGCATTAGAGTAAAACTTTGGCATCACTGATTTTTCCTTTGTAAGGACTCACTCAGGATAAATGAACGTCTGATAAAATTTTTAATCCATTGTGGAAAGCTTTGAAAATGTTTTCATTGTGCAGCCAGGTTTTCTGTTCACTAATCTGGCTGGATACAGATACAAAAAATCAGCATTTCCCTGTGTTGCAGAAGGCTAAGTATTCTTTCCCACTGAGTAGTCCCATCACTGTCTTAACAGCTACCAGGGTTCACTCAAGAATGCATTTAAAGGAAACAGCACACCAAAATAAGTGCAACTGACCTTCTGATTGATACTTCCTTCGGAAATGAATGATGAATCTCTGAAAAAGGGAAAAAAAATGCTGACAGCAGTACTGTTAACAAGCAAGGAGAACAAAAAATACTAGAACGTCACTTGGATTGAACTCACTAACATTTTTCTGTGATAAGTGAACTTGCATAGAATAATCTGTTAATTTGTGGCTTTCTCTCAAAAATAGCCATGTGAATACTTATATTTGATTTACTGGCCTAATTTGTGGCCACAGTAACTGCTGCTATCAGCTGTATTTATAGTAACTGTAATACATCACCTAGAAACTTATAAATGTCAGCACCCAGCTCCCTGTAATAGAAGTTTTTACTGGTGGAAGACCACAGACTAGTAACACAGCCCAGTATTTGCTGTTGTTTGTCTAAGAGAATTGTGAGCATACAGTTTACTGAGACCAGTGGATTCACTACAAAGCTAGTTGGAAATTCAAAGTTAATGCTTAGAAATACTGTGCTTTCCCCAATACTTTTGAAATTTCTCACCAATATTTTTCTCTGTCTACTAAGAGGCACTAGTGACAAAGTTTAAAAAGTATTTTAATAGTGTTTGCAGTTCAGCTGATCTGTTTTAATATCCCCTTTTGAAGCTGTTCATATAAACATTATAAATATGTTTGTTATTAACATATGGTGCTGATAGAAGGCGAAGACTTAATTCCTCTGTTATTTATGCAGCAAAATGTCCTAATGGTTCCCAGACTAAGATGAAAAGCTGTTGCGGCACCATCCATGTATTAGATAATGTCTTGGCACTTTCCCTATTACACTGTTATAAATAAATATAATGATTAAAACAGAGTGGTGTCTGATGCATTAAGATGCATTTTTGGTTTGTCCCTGTTGCCAGACCAGATCCACCCTCTGGTGGCAGAAGGCTTCTTTACACATATCTGATCAAGAAATTGAGCCAATGAACAGCACAGGGGTTGATTCAAAGCCTTGTGGAAGCTAATTGATGCATTCTAACCAAGCTGAAAGGTCCTTGTGGCCATGGACTGGTGACGTATAAAGGAGTGGCATCAAGCGACATACCCTGCCATTAGATAAATAAATGAGCATGCTTTGGGGAGGTCTTATTTTGGGGGGGGGGGAAATCAATCTTTTCTCTCATATTGTTTTTATCTGCAGAACACTTCCATTATTTTCTCTCTAACTGTTACCCTCCTTCTTTACCTTCCCATCTGAGATGTTTCATCTTTCTGTCTTCTTGCCTTTTCAGAAAAGCAAAAACAAGCAGGTTCCAAACAGCTGTGAAAATGAATTTTCATGGTATCTTGCAGCTATCCAACATAAATATTAAACATGTGAAACAAGAAAAATTTTCATCGTGGTGTTATGCTAAAGACAGGACAAATGAACAGGTAACCATGTGTGATAAGTTCAGGTATCAAATGGCCCCTGTAACTGCCTGTGTGAATACTTGGACCCTGTGGTAAACCTGAGGTAAATGGCAATGAAAGACATTCTTGATATTCGGAAATGAGCTAATACGCAGAGACATTTACCCAAAATCATAAAAGCTGTTTCATACACTTTATTCCATTCAGGCTGGTGCTGCCATTTCCTGATTTACATGAGCACCCCCTAAAGAGAATATTTCATGGTCTGCTTCCTGAGGCCCACAGACCAGCTTGTGTTTGGCTGGCTACCTCCCTGCGATGCACGATCCCACCCTGGGAGCCTTTCTGACCTGACCACCGTGCTGCTGGGGGGAATCGGACCCACCCAAGGTACAAAATGCATCTTGCAGAGCGAAGCCACCAGCCAGATGGGTTTTAGGCCCTTGGCTGGAGAACTGGGCTGTTAATGAACATTTGTTTCTCCTTGGTAGAAAGGACCTGTGTGCTGTCTAGAGGAAGGCAGCGTGCACTGCGGAAGGAAAGAGAGAGAAGACAGATATTATCACTCTTACCAAAGCCATGCCCTGTGCTTCTGCATTAGTATGGAAAGACACAACCTGAGTCAGCATTAAGCCAAAAAGGGGAGTGAGGAAGGTCAAATATTACCTATGATGTCCCCCAGCTTATGGATCGCAGACCCTTATCATAGCCTTGCTGAAAGCCTCAACTTCACTGCCATCAGCACTTTCATGCTCACTGCACCACGTCACGCACACAGACTCACAGCTGCACAGATAGGAAATGCTTCCCTAAGGCTGCATATGGAATATGTTTACCATGAATATGTGTTGCTACTTCACTTAATTAGGTCAGAGCGCAACAGGAGTCGAGCTGGGACAATACAGTTTTTAAATAAGCTCATAATTAGAGTGCACAATCTCCAGGGCTAAGACAGGTATTTTGGTTGTTTTCGTGTGCTAAAGCCTGTTTTTTCTCTGCAACCAGTGTCAGTCTGTCAAAACTAACAAAAGGTTGTTAGCACATGATACCATCCCACCTTCCTGTTGCTTTACAAACATTTCCAAAAGCACCTAAATCATCAAAGATCTTTTAAATCAACGTTTTGAACTTTGTGCTATTCCATGGAATACCCACTGAACACTGTTATGGATCTGAATTAGGGACTCATCTAAGGATATACAAGACTCTGTTAGTTTTGGCAATTTATTTAAAATCATCCCTATCTTTAGCTATTGCCTTCAACCACAAATCCCTCTTTTTCTTGTCAAATCCTATTCAGATAAAGCACATTTCCTGTCCATTTATTTACATGTAGATCTGTTTGGAATATATACAAAAAAAATATACTCTTGAGGAAGGATAACTGTTTTAGCAAAGCATAAACATTTGGGGAGGATGTAGGCCTCTCAACAAAAACCTGTCACTGAAATTTTTTGAAGTGCAGAACTACGGAATCATTTTTATACCAGAGAGCTGGAAAACAACAGAAAAATACCTGCTTTTAAAAATGACACAAAATAGTAATGGTGACAGCTATGTTTTGTGAAAATGCCTGAAATCTCTTGATTCAGTTCTAAAGTAAAATGTAACAGGACACCCTGAAAGATAAATGAAAGCAAACTTCTTTTCTTATGGGCACTCCTAAATAATGATATTACCTTAAATAATAAACGTCTGACCACTATGTTCTCTGTAGAGAATTTAGGAGGATTTAAATATGCAGAGGAAAAAGAAATCTGCAGAGTCATGAGGAGTATGAAAATCATTCGCTGATGTGTTTGTCCTTAGTATTACTTATTGATGATATTTCTGAAGTAGTGAGTTTGTCTATAGGTGGCTAGGGAAATGCACACACCAAGAGATACATTATATGTATCTTAGGTCCTTGTAGGTTAAATATCTAGTTTAAATTAGTTATTTCCATAGTCAACAGAGAAGGATAGAGAGTGATAAAACTCCAAAGGATGAATGGGAGAGACTAAACAATTACTTTAATTTGATCTGAATTCACTTGTCATAATGTGAATCTTAACCAAGTGATCACTGTGTACGCTTACTATAATGAAAATGCTTTTTCTTGGCTGGAAATTTTTTATTTTTTTATTTATGACAGGAAATGCAGTGCTACAAGCAAATAGCTAATTCCAAGAAGTACTTCTCAATAACAAGTAAAACTATCCTTGAATGGAAAATTTTCTATGCTAATGTCTTGAGCTTTAAAAATTGGTCTGCATACAGGTTTACACTGAAAAATACGTTCCGGGTATTTAGAGGATTATTATTTCATATTGCTATTCTGCCTATCTTCGAAAGGGTAAGATCATACACCATTATTATCTCCTTTTGAAATTTCCTTCTTAATTCTTTTCAAGCATGCAGTCTAAGAGCTCTTACAAACAGCATCAAGGCCTGAAAGGTCTCCTCTTCCTTCATCACTGTTTTAAGTGAAAACAACTCTGATTGACAGCATACAGCTTGCCTTCCCCTCAGCCTTTTCTTGTTTTGCCATCTAAGGAGAAAAGAAGGACAAAAAAAGATTTGTTTTTCTCTTCCACAGGTGATAAACTGCATAATGATTTTATGATGCAAATTCAGACCAGTATTTACAGCAGTTACATTAGGTAACAATGTTTAGATCACCCATAAAACAGCATCCAGAAGGTTCAAGGGAATAGCTGGGTCTTGCGTCTTCTGCTGTGCCCTGTGCGTTTTCATTATCCTCAAGTAAGCTACACTTCATTGTCATACCTTCAACATCTTTAGACAGCAGAAATCACCTGTTTCCTGACCTCATGCATCATCCTACATATTTCAAACACACTTATTGCCAAAAATCGCATGTATGTATTTATAAACAGAGATACGTGTTTTTCTAACTCCTTCTCTGCTAGGCTGTTGCCACTTCAAGATTTTGTTTCAGCACCCCAAACTTCAGCCCTTTATTTATATCCACTCTACCGCCCACACCTGCTGTTTGTCCATGAAGATCTTCACAATTCAAACACCTCCTCTTAGTAAGAATTTGACCAAGGTTTTTCTGGATTCAGGTGAAAAAAAAATGAAGTATGGAGTAAACTAACTCAAGAGTGAGATTGTCCAGATAAAAATTTCTAGCCTTGGAAACATCCAAACTTGTTCATTATGGTGCATCTCTTCAAATTATTCCAATATACAGAAAGAAATATGATTGTGTTTAATTAGTGCCTGGGGATTCTACTCAACTAATTTTATCATCTCAAAGGCAACATCTAAGCTGGCTGAGTTAAATTTACTGTGCAGTGAATAGAAGAATATTGGCATCTCCATAGGGAGATTTCTGTTATCCCAAAAGAGGTATCTGATGTAGGTGGGATGAATTGCCATACAGAGGTGCCTCTTTTCACTGAATATAAGGAGAACTCCAACAAAACTAAGCTAGTCAGTAAGCTTTCAGACAGATTAAATTAAGCAAAATAAATTGTGGAGAGGAAGTGTTATAAAACAATAGGTGGTCATAAGAATGCCATGTTTCAAATTAGAGATTAGATGAATCTGTCCTTCCCCTGTTTCAAGAATACAGCCGTACTGAAGGACCTACAAGGATCTTCCTAATGTGTGAGCATAAGAATGAAAGAAGCATCACACAGAGAAAATAGAATCTGCGCTCCTTACTTAAGTATGTACTTGCTGTATTTGCTGTAAGAACAATGCATAAAATTGTTCTTGCAGTCGCTCAGTGCTTTTAATGTAAACTCTTTTTATGTAGAAAGTCTAATTAGATTGTAGTTCTACTTTCAGACAAATCTGTCTTTTAATTATGGGCCTGGAGCAAAACTGTATTGAAAATTCTCATAAATCTCCCTGTAGTGCTGGGGTGATGATCTGCTCATCATGCAGGTGTTTTGGCCTGCACATTTCATGCAGAAACAATTTTCCATCATGCAATTTCCTCCCGCTACTCCTCCTCTCTCCCCCTTCACTGCATATAAACTTTCAGTTAAGAGATAGGTGGGCAGGTAAGCCAATATATTCACATGGTAGATGCTTTAGTGAAGTGCAGTTGATCACAATATCATTTGATTAATTCCCTCCTACCTGTTCCTGTAAACAGGGTACACAGAAATTTATGTGCTATTATTCACACTATTTCACATTTTAAAATGCAGTATTTGTTAAGGTTTTTTTTTCTTTTCCTGCTTGCTAGCAGATTTAAGATAATGGCTCTCTGCCAAAATCATAATGTCTTTGTCCTTAAGCAAAAAAGCATAAAAATTGAAATCAAGCTAATATCAATTCTCTTTTGACCTTTTGGGCTCTGTGCTACTAGGTAAGTGCTATCTTGCATCTCAAAGGTACAGTTCTAGGTTGGTACAGTGATTTGGAATCTAGAAATGGGGAGTCCAGTGGCAAAGTCTTTGCTGGAGATTAGAGAAAGAAATAATACTAGCAAGCACAGTGAAGCCTCGATTATGGAGATATAAATCTGCCTTTCTGGACTGTGAGGTTTGTGCCTCTCCGAGTATTGATTCTGGCTTCTCCAGTTCATACTTTTTTCCTACCAGGTAAGCAGCAGGATGACCCCAAAGCACAGGGAGAATGGTAGTCAGGGTACTTGATCTATCAGCTCTCAGTTCTTTGGATTCGCTTTGAGGGTCAAAGCTGTACCACCATGTTTGTTAAACGTAATGAACTTGAGCCCCACTGCTGGTGTCCCCTCAGAGCCTCCAGTCATACTTTGGCAGGTTTGGTACTCTCAAAGAATGCAAGCTGCAGGCGATTTGCTGTGCACTGTTTGTGACGTTCCTGCTCTGACTTCTGCACTAGCCTTGCAGAGCCAAACCTTGGTATGGTCACCAGCTGCTTTCTGCAATCACTAGAAATGTTTTTTTTGTCTCTGAACTCCCAAATAATTTCCATTGCCATTCACATTTATGCAGATAGAACTTTACTTGCCTTGATGTTTGTAAAATGTGCTATGCAAATGGCATGCAACAGAGGTATAAGCAATTGTTTAATTTCTTTTTCCCTGTTACTTATCCAGTCCTAAGAGCTATAGGCTAATTTGTGTCAGGTATAATACTTTAATATGTTGGATAAAAGACTATATATATACTTGCTAAGTGTAAAACCCAGTGGTGAACAAGAATTATTTAATGCCATTTTAACTAGGAGTGATAAGATTAAAGTAAGGAAGATATCATTTTCATCTGAGTAGGACCTGTAGACTGTAAGCACCTCCTAGAGGATGTATTTGGTGCATTTTACATTGAACTGGGCACAATAATTTTCTGGACTATACAGTCATGGGTAAGCCTGAAATGGCACGACATTGACTACATGGAATTATATTGCCATAAAAATAAACTCTCTGGAAAGAGAAAGACTTTGCCATTCTCACGGAACCGCCTTGAGATATTAAGTGAAAATTTGAATCATTATCTCAAAGTTTTGGGGTTGTGTCTGAGTTTAAGATGCAACAACAAGAAATTGACTTTTTTGAGCCAATTAAAGCACTCATCCAAAGAGCAGAAGTGGGACTGCAATATACTGAGAAAACATGATTGGTTTTTGGTTACTGAGTGGGTAGGATTTCTATTGCTGTACCTGTGAAAAGGAGCATATAGACACACCTTTCTGTGGATGAGATCACTCCAACACTTTTCACTCTTGGCAAGAAGGCATTGCAAGGAACATCATTTCAACCACACTAAAAATAAACCATGGGACATGCTAACTTTCTTGCCCACCTGCGTGTGAATTCAGTCATTACCACCAGACTTAAAAGAAGTGGGGGCAGGAGGAAACTTCAAGGGGAGAAAAGCCCCGCACTGAAATTGAAGTTTTTATTTTCAAAGAAACTTGTTAAGAAAATAAAATTGAATTCAAAACAAAAATTGAAGCTAAGTTCAGTCTAACAACATAAAAACAGTAAAACTGGAAAGTATTTCCTTAACACATTTGATCTAACACTTATTAAAGATATAAACTAAACCCAAGAAAAATAAATCCCAGGTGTGGAAATGTGGTTAACTCATGACTTAGTTTAAATTTAAAATGTAAAATAAAATAGTCAACATTCACCAGTTTCCTTTAATTCTAGACAGGCACAAAAAAAAAAAAAAAGAAAAGAAAAAAGAAAAGGAGAGAGATCTTTACAATTCTCCTTCAAGAGAATCCACTGCACAGCTGGAGAGCTGAGAACAGACTGGTACCAAGCTTTATAAAGCAAGCACAAATGAAATATAAAGACCTAAATGCTCGCAGTTTTTTATGCCTTCAAATACGAGTGAGCTACAGTATGCTCAGAATGGTGCTACATGCAGAGAGCTGTAAGGAGATTAAGGTAAAGTTATACTCCCCTATATGGACTTGTCAAATCATCAGAGGAGAGAGAAAAGCGTTGACAGTAAACTGCTATTCCCCCTCCTGCCTAGAAGACTGTGCATGGGTAGCAAATAGCTACGATCATAAAGTGGGAAGAGAAATACATGCTACCAGTTCCTGAGAATGGCTAGAACTCTATCATACCTTGAAAAAAATTGAGAAGGTACAGGAAAGCTCATCTGAAGCTTTCCTGAAGTAAAGTCTCCACTGTGCCATTTTTGCGGGGATGAAACGGAACAACAGTGCCGTGTGGAGTGAATTGGAATGTGTCAGCTCTAGACCCAAATAACATTCCTTCTGGACTTTGTCCCCTGGATTACTGCAGTGTATGTAAACTAACAGAGAACTTGGAGACCTACTGAACAAAAGACCAGCAGTCAGTTCTTACATTGTCAAATGAAATATTCTAAAGAAGCCTAGAGTTTTTCTTCAGAGGGCGTAAATTTTGTCAAGCTCAAGCATGGCATACCACGCGGTTGTGGATTTATCTTTGACTACAGGCCAGTGTTGTAAAAATCGAGGGCTAGCATACACTAGTCATCTAGTTTCCCCATCCTTACAAGTTTATTCTTTCTGATCTTACCTACCAGAAAAATTATAGTGCAAATATATTTACAGTATTAGTGAAGACTATGACAATTCTGAGGGATATATGGGAAAAATCAGGAGGCCAAAACCAGAAAATTGTTGAATGATGAAGATTTGAGTTAAAAATGCAGATGGCATCTTATAATTGGTGCACACATAAGTCATTCACAGAGACTACATGAATTAATCTAATTTTTAAGGCTTACAGAGCAGTCATCTGGTTCCAAGTTTTTTGTGCTCTAAGTTTTAAAGTGATTTTCAGGTAATATTTTGATAAAGTGTTTGGAAATCATGAAAACTTTGTTGTTCATGGTCTACCTTTATTTCATAGATCTACTTTCTTTCAAAACCAAGGCAAAAAAAAATCCCTCTGCAAACCTATCTATACAGAATTTCCATGGAGACTGAAAGAAGTGATTGATTTAGTCCCGAATAGTGTTTATGGAGAAAGGGCACATCAGAGACATATTGATCTTCATAATCAGTTCCGCATCCAGTCACATGATAAAGGAGCTACTGTTTTGCTGTGCTACTCATCTTTTAACCAAGTATACACACAGTGTTTCAGTAGGCCAGATTTTCCATTCTAATGTGCTTTATTGGAGGGAGATTCTACTGTTATAACAAATGCTAGATATAAAAATGTGTTTTCTTGACACCTCTTTGTTTTTATTACAGCTGTGCCCAAAGACTCAGATTTCTCAAAGAACAGAATAATCTATTGAAAATACAAGGTCAGATCTCAGTGGATGCATATTGATGTAGTTCCAGTAGAATAGTTGCCTCAGGATATACTAGTGGAAAATCTAACCTAAAATATGTAAACTAATAAAATCCTTGATGACTGCTACCCTTCTTAATTCAGTATTTCTACTTTGTCTACTTTATTTTGAGATGTTTGGGCTGGATCAAAAAAAAAATATGATCTAAAAATAAAGATTTTGGCATCTAAGCTAAGATATGGGTGGGCCCATCTTCATCTTTCCTTACTTAGGCATTTGGTGTGTGAGGAGCCAAATTTAGCAGCTTTAATCTGTAGAGAGAGGACAATATAGCTTGTGGTGCCTGTGTCTCTTTCAACAGCCTAGGGAGAGAAGACTGGAAGACTGAGATCAGAGCTTGCATGCCTTAGTTAAGTGCAAAGTTAAGAAAATGAAACCATACCTTTGTGTGTAGGTTCATGTTCTTTGCCATCTTCAAATCCCTCATTCCTGGATTCTTCACAATTAGGGAGTTTAGGTGTTTTATGTGCTCGGTACACTCAGGAACTTAATGAAGGGTGAAGTAAAATGTAGACTTGGTTACACTTCTTCCAACTATATATCTATAGGAAAAAACAATGTATTCTTTTTGGTTTGTTTTGGTATTTTGTTTTGTTCTTTTTTTAGTTTTGTTTCTTGTGTTTTTTTTGTTAATAATGTAATGGTTAGAGCATTGACCCACAAAAAGACATCTAGGATTCGTAACTCCCTCAGAAGGTTCAGATCACCTCCTTTTATTGCACTGCCCCCATGTATAGAAGGAAATATAATACCCATAGACATGGAAAAACAGAGTTTGAAGGTAGAAGTCTAAATCTGTCATTCAGTATTTTGGGGCCTTCATCCAGGAAGGAGGAGATCTGTGCTCTTGCCTCTGTTCCCAGCAATATTCTGTCATTGTACACACAACTGTTATTGGTTAAAAAACTAAAATAATCATGGTAAGACAGACCAAGTCCCTATATATTCTGTGGATTCCAGCAATATATTTTTTCTCCTCCAGGCACTTTTAAAAATAATTAGATGGACCTTAATAGGATAAGAATAATCAGTCATGTTCTCTGAGGAGACGACTAAAAGTCTGGCTTTGAAATGGGTGAAGAAACTTTCTTCCTCATCTATGTATGAGGGCTCTATAGATAATGTGGCTTTTTGGTACATTCCTCTCTTTAGCATTTTCTACTATCTTGTTGGACTTTAGGGTTTTTTCAGACTGTCCAACTCCTTCCCATTCAATGTAGAACGACAATAAGCATAAGTGCCCAGAGGTATTAGGTTTTAACTACCTTACTCTATTGTTGTTTTTTTTTCTATTAAAATCTAGGGAATAGGTACCTTCAAGGTAAGCATTATGGCATCTATCTGTAAAAAATTAAGTTCTTTATTGCAGCTAACTTTGAATTTTTGAGGTCATGAATTGCCAGGATTTTGTGTCTTGCATTTTGAGCTGCACGGAAATGCACAGAATTCCATTGGCATTTATTTTTCTATAAAAGCTTTGCTAATATTTTCACTCTCTTATCTGCTTGTTATTGTTTCCTTCTGTTTCTTTTGCTTTATGTTGAAATTAATTCAGAAACTACTTCAGTGTATGCTTAAGGAAAGCTGAAGTCAACACCTGGAGGCAGTGAGTAGAATTGATCTGGCCAAAGGCAGACACCTGCATCTCATGGGATTAATCTAATTTCAAAGCGGGCATCTAAAATACATGTTAAATGACTCATCTGCTGTAAGAATCTATTTTGTTCTCCTTTCATTATAAAAAAAGGAGGACAAAAGACTAAATCAGATAGTGTCATGTATATTGCAACTGTCTAAACTATACCACTGGAAAAAGAAACCTGTAAGAACTAAACAGAACATGAGGAAGGCAAATGACAAAGTTGGAGATCATATGACCCGAGGGATTATTTGGCAGATTAACTATCTGGCAGGTAAAAGAGGCATGCAGAATCCATCCCCATCAACATCTCCAAAGTCTTCCATTGCCAATATCTAATTTCTGACATAGTGATCCTATGTCAAAGGCTAATTCTTTACTTTTTCTGTCTCCCTAAAAAGGTCTTTGCTTTCATGTAAAACATTCACTAACCTACTTTCGTATCATTATAACTAGTTGAAAACGATGCAATTAGAAATCATCTCTGTCTCAAACTCCTTGTGAAAAATAATCATGGAGAATAACATTTTTCCCAACAAACAAAGCACTCATACTTGTGGGCTTCAACAACCAATAAGGAGCCCTGCCAATTCTGTCTCTACATTCATACTAGCAAGGAGAATACATACCTATAAACGTGACCTTTTTCCAAATGACGTCCTTTCCTAATCTGAATGCCTGACTCCTCTCAGACCTGTCATAAATAACCTACGCCCATTTTACAAACAATCTTTTGTATAGTGTAACAAAACCAAAACTTTTGTTTCCAAGTAATTTATTTCAGAATCAAGATGTTCTTGTTTTCATTTGACAATATTAAAATGACCCTCTGCTCTACTGTTTGGTGAATAGCACATTTATAATAATGCAAAGAGACTGAATTAAGTTTTAAATAAAAGAGGAACGGAAGAATGAGCCTTGTGTCCGACCATTAACCTAAGCAGTAAAGGTACACTTTCCCTCTCATTGTCCTCTTAATAGATCAGTAGCAGCCAGTGGAGCAGTAACAAACCACTGGACAATGATAACATCCTAGACCACTGCAGTTCTTTGTTCAGTGAGCACAAGATAAATCCTTACCCCTAGAATAAATATGGGTTTTTTTAGTAAGGCAATTAACAAGAATTTGAGAACATGATGAAAAATATCATGGATATAAGATGCAGAGAGATTTTATGATTGCTTTCTCCACACAGAGAGGTGAACTTCAGAATGAGTATTAACGAAATATTTGCTTTCTGGAAATAGCAAGTTTTATGTTGCTTCCCACTCCCAGTACTTGTTTCCAGCCACACCATGCAGTCTGTGCTTCTTGTTGAGGTAACATGAGGTATTCTTTGTTTATAGAGCTGACATAGCCATGAAATGTTCCTAGCCTATGTCTAATTGAATGGAGGAGTCCTTGAACAGGTGCTTTCTTTTGCTTAATTCAAAAAACAGGGTTTGAAAATTTTTTCATTGCTTAGTCAGAACTGTATTAATTAATGATGAATATGATTCCTTGTGCTCCAATACATTTTAATTGATTTTCTTTTATCTGTAACCTTGAATTGGTGGTTTGTAATAATTGGCATCTTTAACTCATGAAAACAATTAGTACAGACTTTCCCTCAACCATACATAATATTGATAGGTACTTTAGCTACCTGAACTTGTTATCTGTCATATTTAGGGACCCCTCCAGCTGTTGTCATTTAGAAAGACTGCATTGAGTATGGTGAGTACACGACCACGAAGCCACTATTGACGTGCACTCACCACCTAACAGCAAATATTTCTTTTGTTCTCTCTGCACTGTTGACTTATGTTGTCATTTGCATTTGTTTAATATTCTCTTAAACATTCTCCCTACATTTTATTTTTATATTACGGAAATAACAATTATTACTAACAATCATTCAGATTTATTAGTTCATATATTCACATATAATAGGCATTTAACATCCATGTTAATATTTAGGCTTTCAGTCATCCAGAAGATTCCAAAAAAATACTTCTGGTCACCTCTACCTCTAATAGTATTGTTTTCATGGCAAGGTTTTGGTAGCAGTGGGGCTACAGGGGTGGCTTCTGTGAGAAGCTTCTAGAAGCTTCCCTTATGTCCAATGGAGCAAATTCCAGCTGGCTCCAAGATGGACCCACCACTGGTCAAGGCCACCAGTGGCAGTGGTAGTGCCTCTGACAAAACATATTAAAGAAGCAGGGAAAAAAAGCCACCTATGGAATTACAGCTGTAGAGAGGATTTAGAATATGCGAAAGAAAGAACTCTGCAGACACCAAGGTCAGTGAAGAAGTAGGGGAAGGAGGTGCTCCAGGCACCACAGCGGAGATTACCTTGCAGCCCATGGTGAAGATCGTGGTGTGTGGCAGGCTGTGCCCCTGCAGGCCATAGAAGTTAACAGTGGAGCACATATCCACCTCCAGCCTGTAGAGGACTCCATGCTGGAGCAGGTGACTGCCTGAAGAAGTCTGTGACCCTAAGGGAAGCTCTCACTGGAGCAATTTCCTGGCAGGACCTGTGGTACAGTGGAAAGAGAAACCCATGCTGGAGCAGGTTTGCTGGCAGGATTTGTGACCTCATGGAGACTCACACTAGAGCAGTATGTTCTTGGAAGAACTACAGTCCATGGGAAGGACTCTCATTGGAGAAGTTTGTGGCAAACTGTCTTCCATGAGATGGACCACACACTGGAGCAGGGGAAGAGTGTGAGGAGTCCTCCTCCTGAGCAGGAAGGAGCAGCAAAAACAACATGTGATGAACTGACTGCAATCCCCATTTCCCATCCCCTTGTGCGGTTGTTGGGGAGCGGGTGGAGAACTTGGGAGTAACTTTGAGTCTGGGAAGAGATGAGGGAAAGGTATTTTAAGATTTAGATTTTATTTCTCATTATCCTACTCTGATTTTGATTGATGATAAAATGATCTATTTTTCCCAAGTGGATACTGTTTTGCCCAAGATGGTATACACCTAGATTTGCATAAAAGAAGCAGAAATAGCAAGATGGTACAGAAGGAGGAACAAGACCACATCTTTTGGCAGCAGCTTTGCATGAAATTGTTTTTCCTTTGACATGAAAATACGCCTTTAATTACTCATTGATAATATGGGAGTAATAACACTTGCCTTTCTGTGTTATTATGAGGATAAATATATTGAAATTCACGATATGTTTATATATATCAGTTACAGGGGTCAGACAGTATCTTAAACATATTTTACTGCTGGCATTAATAAGGAGATTAAATTATGATTCTCTACAATTTTATACTTCATGGTGCAGCTTATAAATTATCTAAAGAATGGACTAGAGACTTCCAGTCTAACATCTCCTGTTTAGTTTTTTGAAATTTTAACAGCTGTAAATTACAATACAGAAGAAGGACAACAAAGAATCAGTCCCAGAGAATTTAAGACACGTTCCCAAGTGGTAGTCAGCCAGTTCAGAGCCAAGAGTAGACTGATGTTTTAAAATTTAACTGCATGGCTGTCTCTTTCCAATGGAATTGTTTAAATCTATGTCTATTTCCCCTAACAATTTTGTTATTTAACCTCATCTGTGATAACTGAGGTTTATATTGCAATCTGTGTGGAGGTGGACACGGATAATTTGCAACACTGGTGTCTCAGAGAAGAAACTGTGACAGGAAGGGTATGGGAGCTGAATCTTGCTTCCTTTTGTCCTGAGAACCTATTCTAACCCCAGACTGACTTCTTTGACTGCCCTTGCCTTGTGCTGCTGTAGAGGCTGAGAAGGTGGTGCTTTATGTTACGTTTGTTCACTCTGAGTCATATGCTGAGAACTGTATAGTGTTGGTTATTTGTGCCTTTGAAAAGATGATGCAAAGAGTCAATGTATAAAATCAAATTTCATGGTGATATTTATACAATTCTAGATCATGGCACATTACTGTAACATTTTATCCCTGATTATTTTAATTCACACTAAAAATTCACTGATTTACTATAAAATAACCTTGCTGGTGAAAGAGTTTCAAGATTTACTTTAAAGCAAGTATGTAAATGTGAACTACTAAAAGTCAATTTTTCTTTCTTGTTAGCCTTAAAAGTGGATGTTTTCTCTCTACTCTTTTTTTTATTTTTCATCATTTAGTTACATTAAAAATCCTTTTGGCAGAATGTCTTCTGTAGATACATCACAGTCCTTTGAGAGAAATGCCTGGAAAATTAGTTCCATGTACATTTTAGGAAATCTTGCTAACAGCTGCATTTTTCCATTGGAAATCCTTTCAAAGGCTACATAAAAAACCAAAGCCAAATGAGGCAAAGTTTAAGTGAGAAAACATGTGTGCAATATTAAGCCAAGAAAAGGGAATAGTTACTTAGAGAAATCCAGAGCCTTCTTTGCAGGACTTTTCAGAAAACATATTAGGAAGTATAGGTCAAAAATCCTTTTGGTGTAAATGTGTTCAGCTCTGATAAAATCAATGAAACATCCTTTAAATAGTTGAACTCAGGATCTGGCCAACTTTAATATTTCCAAATGCATATTAAAGAGCTGCAAGTACCTTAAAATACATTGATTGAATTCATTATCTATTTAGCACTACTTGGAATTAAATGCTCAGCTGCGTACTGAGAACTACACATTTAAAGACTATTTAGATGGAATATACCAGAAAACATTTAGTAAAAACACTTAGAAGATACTCAAGGAGAAAACAGATAGCTTATGTTTGCATCCTCTAGCCCCTCCAGCCTATTCTTGATTTTTGATGAATGAGGAAATTCGGAAGACTTTATTTTCTGGGTTTTTTTTGTTTTGGTTTGGTTTGGTTTTATTTTTAATTTGCTTTTTTTCTGCCTGGAACTCTTCAGCTGGAGAACTGGGATTGAAGTGACATCATCAGAGACAGAACTTGGAACTGTTCAGAGAGAAAAAAAGGGTTGCACAAATTTTAAGTGATTTCCTGACATGAGGTTAAGAGAGAATGTAAATCAATTTGTAATTTGGCCCCTAGACTGCAAAAAGACAGATTTTTAAAGCACAACCTCATTTTTCACACCTTCATTTTCAAGTACAAATAAAGTCTCTGTTTATAAGCCTTTTCTTCCCTTTGATTCATTTATGTGAGCAAAGTCAAAATTACTTTACAAAACGGCAGGATTCTCTCCTCAATTATTATCCAGGAGGCAGGATATAAACTCAACATGCTAGAATAAAGTGAATCTACTGCTGCATCTCTCCCACTGCTAGCAAAAGGAGGCTTGTGTAGCAATCAAGGCCATTGTCTTTGAGCAGCAGCTGAACTTCTAACTTTTTTATTTTTATTGTTCAGAATTTATTGGCTCATTCAGACTCACCCTGGGTCACTAATTAGAGCTGGTTCAATATAGTAAAACTTCTGCAATCTTGTCTTAAATGTATTTAAGGTTCTATTTCATAATTTTTTTTTCTAACTGAAAAAATAACAAGGTTTATAGTAGGAAAAGAAAAGAACAACACCAAAGATTTGTAGCTCATAATACAGTTCAAAAACTATGCCTCCCTCTCACCTTGAATTTTTCCTCTAACTCTTCATCCTCCTGTTTCTAGTTCTTTCCGTTTTTCTTGGCTGTCTCTCTAGTCTTCCTACAGCATTTCCTTCCCCTGGAAAATCTCAGCGATGGGGATTTTGCACCATTCCATCTGCCAAACTAATCAGCAGCTAACCTAACATGTATCTTGAAGTGTCATCCCAAAACCAAGTTTTTAACTTTATCTTTGCAATAACTGTACTCTTCAAGGCCTGGGAAATTTTCCTTTCCAGCTATATTTTAATTCAAATTCAAGCAAGAATATTGAGGGGAGAAGTAAACAAATAATTGCAAAAGTGTAAATTTCAATGTATTTAGTATTTTCGCTTCCCTGGCAGCCCATCAAAATGGCTGTGAATCCCTTGTGCCACTGAAAACTTTCCTGGTGGGTGGTGCAGGAGTCTTAATGTCTAGGGAATTAGAGAGCAGGAGAATCTAGAAGTCAGAGTCAAAGGGACTTCTTTGACTGTGTGCCTGGTAGGCTTCCTAGGAGATTGGAGTTTCTGGCAGGATTGCCTGGAGTGGATAGATTAGCAGAAAGCTAAGGAAATTTCCATCTGAAATCCACCTGGTGGTAATCAGAATTGATTTGTTGCAGTTAAATGTTTTGGATATTTTCTGAAGGAAATAATTTAAATGCATCCCCACCTTCTCCCCAGGACATTGGCTCTACACTGAAGCATTTTGGCAGCTCTGTGGAAGGGTGTGTGTGCAAGTGCAGGTCTCAGAGGCCACCAGAGCTCTTGCCATGGCTGGCCCCAGTGCTGTGGGGCTGCAGGCGTGGGAACATCACCTTTCTTCTCCTCCTTATCCCCCACCAATTCACTTGGCATGAGAAAGTCAGCAGGGAAGAGAGATCTATCAGGAGGTGTTTCAGGATGCCTCATGGCAATTAGGTGAGAAAGAAGGAGGAAAATGGGAGGAAAAATTTGAAAGGCTGATCATAGCCCTGGAGGGCTCAGTTCAACATGACAGAATTCATAGAATAACAACCAAAAAACTTATGTTATAATAAGGAGTCAGGGTAACCTTGTACTTTTCCTAAAGAGGATTTCTGACAGTTGCCCACTCCCAACAAAGTTGCTTATGTTTTTTATTTTTGCAGGACATGTCACTCAAGGAAGACCTCAAAACCTGGCAGCTGCAGAAGTCAGGCTGACAAGGTGGCCTCCTGCTTGCCTGGGGACATTCATTGGTGTGTCAGCTTGTTTTCCCCTAGAAACTGAGTGACAACATAGGGTTATACTGAATCAGCCAAAGGGGTGATATAGAACTGTGTATAGGAACAGACACTAGATGAGAGATAGAGGAACAGGAAAAGAGATCCTCTCCTTCTCTTCCTATCACAGCTGTTTAACATGTTAACAAATGAGGCTCCTGAAAGCACCCTCAGGTTTTATTTCAACTACACTCTGAACATGGTCCTCATATATGTAATTACCCACAAAAAAATACCCTTAATATCAATCTGGAATCCTTGAAACCAGAAATTGCAAAAATGCAAGTGCCTGCTTTCATCTCTTGAAGAAAAGACTAGCTGAAGAAATACACACCGTTTGAATTGTGCAACATCTGCACTCAGATAATATAGTGCACTGAAATAATTTGTCCAAAACAACTCTTTTCCTCCAACAGTTTCTTAATGTTTTCCAGCAAAAGAACATTTTTTTAAAAAAAAATTGTAATCTACTTCTGCTATCTCTGCAGTAGTTTGAAATTCTCCTATGCCTGTTAAAATTATTTGTGCATTTTTTTTATGGCACAAAATTATTGGAGAAGGGTCAGGGATATGGCTCCAAGGATTCTTGCCAGGACAGAATTAGGCCCACTGCACTACGATTAAAACGTTTATTTCTTCTTTATAGAGTTTGTTCTCCTGAAAATAATCCGTTGCTAAGTGCTGTATCTCTCTGTAGCTACAGTAACACAGAAGTATCAAATAATTTCATTATTATTTCTATTACTTATATCACTAAAGTTCATTTTTTATTCGTGCACCTTGAGGATTTCGAAGCCAGAAAGAAGGAGAACGCCTAATCACAACTTTTTAGAGAGTATTACATTCTTCCCAGGGTAAGTCATTAAGTATCATAGTGAGAGGACCTTGGAGTCTTTAGAAGACTTTAGGGTAATCAGATTACTTACTGAATTGATGTAAAAGCCATCATATCAAATTGAAGTTTCATCTACTGTGACAGTTTATACTCTTTCCTTAAAGGAACACAAAAACATACTCCGAAATATTTATCTCTAGAAGATTTTATCTGATAATTTTCAGTGTAGTAATAAAACAGAGGCTTGTATTCTCAGTGAGTTGAAGTCTGCTTACATAGTCAGGAAATGTACTTATAAAAGCTAGAAATCACCAGGTGATGTATTGCAGTACTTTTCCAATATCCCAGTCATTCTGCGAACACATCAGCCAGAGCCACAGCAGCTAACAAGAGAGACACCTCTCTTTTCCAGAGTTCAGCGTTCATCATGACGTGCACTGAGATGCTGCCAGGGCTACCAGTGTTTAGCAGCCTGTCCTATGTGCTGGCATAATTCTGTTATTGATTTCTGCCATACTGCACTATTGAGAGCTAATTTCACATTGCATTTCAAGGACAGCACAGCAAGTACGGACGCTGTAGCATAGAAAGTGCACAAACAGAGAGAACACATTTAATTTACTGCACACTATGATACACTGACTGGAACTGGGATCTCTGAGGAGCCACATTTCTCTGATGGCATTCCAAAACTGAAAACTGCTGAATGATCAAAGAGTAGTAGGGAGGGAGTAGAAGAGGCTTAATGTGTGGCATTAGGTGGCAAGACCCTTGCTCTTCTGACATCCCCTCAAAAATCTGACCTTCAACTAAGTTAACTGGAATATTCAAGTTGTAAGTTTTTTTCTTGCAAAGCAAAAGGAGCAGTGACTCCCTTGGGGGATATTCCAGTCAAGAATCTAAAATCTTTATTCTTTCCTGAAACCATGAGCTTTTGTTGATGTACATACACTACATTCACAACTCAGGGATTTAGGATAAGGTTGAAGTTATGACACCCAAGGCAGCAGGCAGTGTCTCCAGGAAGATGACTGGATGAATTCTGGCTCAGGCAACCATCTGAACACTATTGCCAATTTGAACATTGGATTGGAGATGTGATAGATTTTGTATCTTTTTATTTCTTATTTCACACAGTAGCTAATCTGGTGTAAGAAATGACACTACGAGTGTTAATGGTTAGGGCAGGGCTGGCAAGCAGAGGAATGACAGATGCTCTCTATTAACCCCTCTTTCTTTCCAGAGGGGGAGAGAAAAGGAATAAGGGAGAGACACTTATCAATTAGAAAAGAAAGCTAGAACAGTTTTAATGAAGATACTAATAACAAAATAAGATACATACAAGAGCAATATTGAATCAATCCCTCTGATGGCAATTATGCCACTGTCACCACTGAGGCTATGGAGCAGGCACAGGGAAAGTCCCAGACTGGACTCAGCAGCAAACAAGAACTGGATTCAGGAGCTGGATTCTGGAACTGGATTTGGGAATGCAGTTTTGGATTGAAGGCAAGACGGACAGGGTCCTCCTTGGATGTCAGCCATTGAAGAAAAGGAGCTTGACCCTTGTGATCCCTCAGCTTTATACTGAAAATGACCTATATGGGTTGGAATACCTTATTGGTCAGCTTAGGTTCACCTGTCCTGACTGCTCCTCCCCACAGGTGCGACCTCTTATTTATGGCACCCTCAATGTGGTACATGAGATTTGGCTGTGACCCTGGTCTCCATAGGCACAAGTATCATCAAGAGCCTTTCTGTGTATCAGTCTTTGGTAGCAACACTAAACATCGAGTGCTATCACTGCCAGAAGCAGATACCATCTGCAAAAACACGTCATCAACTTCAGAAAGTGCAGTTAGTTATAAGAGCTGAAAAGTAAAATCATTGAACAGAATTTTTTCTGTTCTAACTCAAGTCAGGTCAATGTAAAGATGTCCTGAGTAGCTTCTCTGAGGGAAAGGCAGCATATTGCTTTGAATCAGCTGCAGTTTGAGCTGGTAGTTGTTAGACAATACAGAGGTCACTCTCCCTGACTCTATCCCCTTCACCACTGCTTAAACAAAGCATCTTCCATTACAAGGAAGAGACTTCAGAGTACTAATGACCATCCAGAGCCTTCTTTAACTAGATACAAGAATACCTGGGTATCATGAACAAAACTCTTCTTTCTGCTAAACTGGAAGAGGTTCAAAAGAGAGTTCTATCTCTTCATGAAAGTGAATGCTGCCAGAAGATATTCATTTTAATATTGCTGATGCAGAGACTTTAGACTTTAATAATACAGCACACACAAATAGCAAGCTAGGATGGCAGTAAATGGCAAATATCCAAAGCATGTTGGATACATACCTACAGCAATAAGCTTTTGGAAATTTTTAGCTTTATCTGAAAAAAAAAAAAAGAAAGAATGGAACAACTCCGAGGACGTTTATAACAGTCTTCAGTCTGAAAAACTGAATGTGCAGTCTCTAGAGTCTTGTGGAATCTGACATTAGGTATAATGAGGATCAGCAACTGAAAAATTATTGTTAGAAAGTCATGAATTAAAAGTAGACAAACCAGACTGTGTGATACAACTGTGTTATGAATGAGCAGAATCATAGGAATAGTCAATAAAACAAAGGAGAAGACTACACAAGGAGGCAGCATGGAAGAGAGTGGGTATGGAAGAAAACACATACAAAGTATTGTCCAGACCTTGGATAGAGCTCAGAGAGGTTGTGGAGTCTCCTTCTCTGGAGACGTTCAAAACCCCCCTGGACATGTTCCTGTGTGACCTGCTCTAGGTTCCTGCTCTGGCAGGGGGGTTTGACTTGACGATCTTTCGAGGTCCTTTCCACCCCCTAATATTCTGTGATTCTGTGATTTTCACAGTGTCTGCTTCTAGCAGTGATAGCGGTCAATGTTTAGACTTAGTACCAAGGATTGGCGTGTAGACCAAGGCCACTGCTTAATCTTGTGTACCATGTTGAGGGGTGCAGAAAGTAAAAGGCTGCACCTGCAAGGAGAAGCAGCCAGTACAGGTGACCATAAATTGACCAATAATTCTATCCTGTATACTTCATATTCAGTATGAAGCTGAGCAATCATGAGGGTCGAGCTCTCTTCTTCAATGGCTGGCATCTGAAGAGGATGCTGTCCATTCTGCCTTCAACCCTAAACTGTGCTTTCCTGAACCCCATTCCAGAATCCAGTCTCTGAATCCAGTTCCAATCTGTCACTGAGTCCAGTGATATTTTCATTAAAGCTGTTCTAGCTTTCTTTTCCAATCCATAAGTCTCTCTCCCTTATTCCCTATCTCTTCCCCTTTTGGGAGGGAGAGAGGTTAATGGAGAGTGTCTATTATACGTCTAGGAGATGGTCTTGACCCTAAACCTTGGCAATACACTACAGAAAAAATCGCATACTGTTTTTACCTTCTTATTCTCACCATCAAGAAACATCATTATCACAGAAAATGACTCTCAGACAAGTAATCTCATAAGATCTGCATTTGTTAGATACACCATCCCTGCTATGATACTGACAAGTAAGGGGTTGCAATTAGATTTCCACTAGATTAAATGTTCTGAAAAAAATGTGTGCTTAAGGCTTATTATGTAGAACCTAAGACACTCAAAGGCTTTTGATATTACGAAAAAAAGGTGCTGAAATTTTCAAAAGGATCCTTAGAAATATGAAATAATGTAATAGGCAAGGAGTAGTGGTCCTCCCTTGAACCTAGAAATGCAATTTCATAACACTGCATAATACATAATACTGAATTAACAATTCCCCACAAGTAAAAGAGGAAACTCCTGTTCCTAGTTCCCACCTCTCATCCTTGCTAATTCTTCTTCCCTTCCCTACTCTTCACTGACCTACATTCCTGCCACTGCTATGGTTCCCAATCTGGAATTCATCTGACTGGAAAACTAAACTAACAATGAAAAACAGGGATAATACCTTAACAGGTTAATAAATTGACTTAGATATGATCAGGAAAGTGCCAAAAACAGTATTTGGTGAGAGAAAGAGCTAGCAGTAGAGACTGGAAGTTGGACTGTCTCTGGACCTAGCATATCATGCTGAAAGCAGGGCAAGTGTGAATTGATGTATACAAATTGAGACAGCAAATGCAAAATGTGTATTATGATAAAGGATCACATGATTCAATGCTTTCCTACACACAAGACAATGTCTGTGAGCATAATGACAGAGCACAGGCACAAAAACTGTAATCTCTAGTATATACACACTTATTTTCTAGAAGGTTGTGTCTCAGCAAGGGCCAGCCTGTAGGAAGAATAATAGATATTTGAGCTTGCTCCAGAAGCAGACAGGAAGAGATGGCTGCAGAGGACCCAGACAACATCACGGGAAAGTGCTGACTTGAGTACTAGAGTAACAAAAGTCTGCAAACACCTCTCTTCAGAGATCTACAAGGCAAGAAAACAGACTAGGGACTGATAGAGAGCTGACATGCAGTATAACAGATGGCGTATTTTCTTCCCCTCTGGAAAGGGAAGATGTAAGACTAGCCACAGATGCAATAAGAGAATAGATTTTATTGATCTAAACTAGTGGTGCTAACAGCCAGACTAAGTGATGTGTACAAATCTCTCTTCTTCCCTCACAAGTAGTCTCATCTTTTATCTGTTTATTTTCACTTTAATACTGTGACACCTTGGTTTTAAAATTTGGCTCAGGGTTTTCCCAAGTGGCCTCAAAGCATCCTACAGTCATATCTTCTGTAATCTAAACAGAAATAGGGACAGGGCTCAGTAATAGCCCCAAACCATCCTGGCAGTGACTCAGTCAGCATAAAGCTTGGCACAGTTTTAATGTGCAATTTTTGAGCCCAACTTGGGGTTTAAGAACAGTGAGAGTATTTTGGATGTCTGCAGCTCTTCAGGGGAAAGGTAAGAGACTGTAGTTGTATGGCAATAGCCCTGCTGAGACAGTTTTCATTAGGGCAGCATAATTTGCCTCAGCTTGTTAGATTTACTATCATAGACATTGGCCATAATTTCCCCATATATGGCTCAGAGATCTGGGTTTGTCCTGTTTACCTGAAGCTGTAGGAGATATCTACCTTTAACAGTGCCATTATAACTTGTAGAAAATGGTAGTGCATGAATATCTCTGCAAAGTTCCCCTATCTATGTGGAACAAGAAACTTGGGTGATGCACTGTATGTGGTTGATAACCTGTAACAACTTTGAGATGTAAGCTATCTGGAAAGTGTTTGAGGAATTACCCTCCTTTGCATCTGGCTGAAATGAGAAGAAATTTGTGTGTGTGTGAAAAGTAAGAGGAAAAAGAATCAGAGAATTATAACCCAGAGATTCGAAGAAGCATGTCCTGAAAAAAAAATTAAATAATAAAAATATCTTTTAATTTCTGTCCTTGTCTCAGGCCTTAAGGGTCCAGCTATATTTGTCATCGCCCTTCATGGGATATTCTTTCTTTTCTCTTTCCTCCATAGATACTTCCTTATGTCTTCTGTCTTGTACCTGTTCTTGTCTTACTTCGACCCTTTTTGTTTCTCAACCAAATAAACTCATTTAAATATTTCAGCAACTCCTGTTTTCTCCCAGTGGTAGAACAGATCATCTCCTGCTCAGAGACTTTGCCAGTTTTACTGTCCTGTACTTTCAATGGATGACTCATTTCTCCTAAAAAGAACAACTTTCTAAATTAAGAGAGTGTAGTTTTTCAAATTCTACTTATCCATCTAGTTACATTTAAAAACGTAACAGCATGTTCACATCAATTCTAAGTGCTTCAAGACAGGATTTTGATGGGTATGTGACTTATTGCAAACTTAAATCTAAAAGGTTTCAGCTGGTGAATATAGATTATTTGGAGTGGGTAATGACGTAAATCTGTTACTTTTCCTTTTTTTACTTCATTTTTGTCAGCACTCTGCATCATTTTTTTTCCTTCTGAATTAAAAAATATGTTTCCATAAGGGGTTGAGAGTCATTGCGTCAAGTTGTGTCAGTCTCTTATATGCCATAAAGGGGTACAAGTATAAAGGGAACACACACATTTTGTAGTGCAACATTGTCATTGAAAACATAACTAACCCCAAAGTTTAGCAAAATGCAGTGCTAAAGTCACCTTCAAGAGAAGTAGCTTTCCAAAGCTTTTCTCCTCCATTTCTTCAGTAGTGTTATGATACGTTTCATGCTGTAGAAATGTATTCTGATCTGTTTAGGAGTTGCTAGTGGTACAGTGGATTTATTTGCAAGATTTTCATTAGAATTAAAAAAAAAACAACAAACCTTTGCCATTTGGCAAGGACGTGCACTATTTAGGCTTAGGGTTGATTTTCAGCACAAAAGTTTGCAAGCAAACTCTCATGCCAGCATAAGCAAACAAATACCCTTGTCAAATACTTCTGATCTGAGATGTGTATGTGTGTCCCCAAGAATCAAAAGTATTCAGTGTTTTTCATTAGCTTACTCATAAAACTGATGAATACCTTACAAAATCAAGTTGGACAAATACAAGGATTCATTATGTTTCTATTACAATTAGTTTTTAAATACATTTTTTTGAGATTAAGAGCTTAGTTACTAGAAAACTTTGAAATTGCAAACTGTAGTAAGAAATTTTCATGAGCACAACACAGCCTTCCATAGAGTATTAATATGAAAAAAACACATTTAAACAAATGCTGACTGGAGATCTCACAAAAATGAATCACAAATAAGAGAGCTTTCTAATGGATTGTGTTTGAGTCTGTAACTGAATCAAATGCAATTAATAACTTTGCTAAAGGTCTGCAGAAAGCATCAAAATATCTCTTGTAAAATATGTGAAGATATCTTGCTTTCCACCAGCAGCTGGATGCTCACATGACAGATTAATTTTATGAAGAAATCTGCAACACTGGCTGATGTGCAGTTATGTGAAAAGTACAGAGTATTAAAATCTAAGAAGGCAAAACCCCGAAGTCTAATGCTGGAAGCCGATGGTAAATTCACACCAGGAATAGAGAATATACATTTAATGCCAGAAAAATTTCATTTTAACACTTGACATATTTTAATTAATACTAGATATCTTTAGCATATCTTTCAGTTGCACATGCACTGAATCAATAAGAAATTAACACTTGATTCAGAAATTTTTGGTCAACTTTTATAATCTGAGGTTTGTATGACACAGAAGGAAGGCCAAGCTCCCTTTTGATTAAAAGTCTAGAATCCTAGAGGGTATGTAGAATGATGAATATGAATAGGAAAGATAAGTGTTCCCATCTCCTCAGCCCTACTGATTGCTGCTGCTTCCTCACATACAGCACCAGACCTTTTCTGATCCCCATATGTGAGCTGATTCAGTTCTGTAATAACAATTTACTAGGAAAGAAAAAAAAGCAACAGACAAATTATGGGGAATAGGAACTAAATGTATCAGACGAGAACAGTTTCTTGTGGTGTATGTATTATGAAATTCAATCGATAGTCACATTTACTCCAATGAAAATAAAGTTGTTTTTTGAGGACAAAGGTATACAAGGGACTATTATTCCTCAGCCTCCCTCTTATTACAGTGCAATGGGAGCACAGGGAGCAGTTTGCACTCCTATCACCATTGACCAGGACCACAAACAAGCAAAATGGGGGCACTTCCTCCAGACTGCCACAGTTTCATGTCTCTTAATGAACCTTCTATATTCACCACAAAACGAAAGTGCATTTGCTTTGAGTGTAAGATTGAATGTACGCCTGAAGGACTGGAAAGTTTTCACTTAAGAAAGGAAGATACATAGGTGCTGCAACAAGCACGCGTCAGAGCCCTGGCTTGAGGTGTGGTTTTGTCCAGCATGCTATACTGAATAGGATCCCAGGGTTGGTTTTGCTTCATGTAAGCACAGGGAAAGTGCTGAATTTCCCATCAGCTATACTGTATCAAAAAGTAGAAAACACCCCACCATCATCTCACAGCATTTCAGAACACTTTGGTACTTACTAGTTGTTTCATTCTTAATGGACTATTTTCAAGGGCTAGGGTTGGGCTGGCCACTAAATGAATGACAGATGTTCTGTAGTAACCCTTCTCCCTTCCCAAAGGGAAAGACAAATGAAAAAAGGGAGAGAGGCTTATGGATTGGAAAAGAAAACCAAAATAGCATTAATGAAGATTGTAATATGAAAATGAGATATATGCAAATATATATAAACCAATACCAAACCAACCCCCTTGATAGCAATTGCATCACTCACCACTGACACTGTGGGAGAGGCATTGGGAAAGTCCCAGACTGGACTCAGCAGCAGATGGGAACTGGATTCAGGAACATAGTTTGGGATTGAAGGCAAAACAAACAGAGTCCTCCTCAGATGCTGGCCATTGAAGAAGAGCTTGACCCTTGTGATCACTTAGCTTTATACTGAATATGAGCTATTTGGGTTGGAATATTGATATTTCTTGGTAATTTTCTTCTTGTCAGAGGTGGTATCCCTCCACCTGAAGTGGAGGGATACCCTCCATCAGAGGTGGTATCCCTCCACCTGAAGTGGAGGGATCCCTCCATCCCTGAAGTGGAACTTCAACCTCAATTTTTCTCTTTAGCAGTGAAAGCACTATTTAAACAGCAAAGCAAAATTAACAACAAAATTAAATATCTGCCTGGCCAGGACATTTTTCAAAATAAAAGATGGCTGCATTACATCTGCCATTTTTTCCAGACATAAAAGTGCAGCAATTTTTAGAATGTAAAAACAAACAAACTGTTAATGTGCCTTTTAAAATATTTGAATATTTAATATTTGAATATATCTACTGCATTATAGGCTCTTCTGAAAACAGATAAACAATGACCTCTAAAATTCATCACAATGAAACGGTTGCATATATTTGCCCATGGATGTCTTGCATAGATACACTCTTCTTCACTCCAGTGTCAATTAGAAAGTGAGAGCAGCCTCTGATATCTAAAGTAAATGGCAACATAATGACTCATGTATTTACGGGATGCTCAGGGATGGTTCCAGTGTTTCAGTAGCCATAAATGAGCATCTTCTATTAAAAAAAAAATATATCAATCACCAACTTGTGATGATTCCCCTATTCCAGGTCATAAACAGAGCTTTGCTAAATGATTGAGTTGATGTCTCATCTCAGCAGAATATCATACCTTTATTGTAAAGTAGGATTTATTTTTCTGAATATTAAGAAAATCTTACTTTGTTTCCCAGTCTAGATTTCTTTTCTGGAATTACCAAATTTCTTCTGTTTTGTTAACAATTACAAAGTAAATTCAACAAGTTGCAAAATAAATTTAAAATGTTCAGTTATCTTGTTTTCTTCACTATTGTCTTCCTTTCTCCCTCAAGCAGCAATACAAAAATTTGAAAGAAATTATGGAATCTCAAGATTAATTTTTCATTTCTTCCAAAACAATGTAAATCCACTTTTTGCTTGCACTTTTTTAGAGGGATTATCTCCCCTGGTTCATAGAGTTTTGTTTTTGTCAGATTTTATTGGAATGATTCCAGATCAGCTGATTTCAAAGGCAAATTTTTCTTGAAAATTTCTTTGTTGAAAAGCAATAATTTTTTTTTTTGGGGGGGGGGGGGTGTGTGAGGGGGGGATAAATTAGCATATTCCTTGTATTTCTTCTTTTATGTAAAACATTCATACGGAATTTCCCAAAGGCCAGTCTTCCACTGCTTATCTGGTAGGGCTTTCTATTCTGTGATTGCAAAGTCAAAAATGAAAATGTCAGTGTACTTCCTTTTTTTTTAGATAGATGTGATTTTTTAGTAGATAGTGTAAGGCAATGTCTCTCAGCCTCTAAAGTTGTGACTATTTTTTCTCCTTTGTCGTGTGTAGGTTTACCATATCAGGACACACAAAGAGTAACATTTCATCAAGCAAAAATAAGACCCAATGAGACAAATTCTGTAAGCAGTAAGTCCAAAACATAGCTTTTGTTTGACATTTTTATTCCATCAGCATTTTGTTTATCATGCATGAAAGGAACCATTACGTTTTTGGAAAGGGGAAATATACTCAGAATTAAAAGGCTTGCATAAACAAATATGAACCTGGACAGGCTACCTTGAGGATCATAGCCAATCCTGCTCTGTATGGATATTTTTAAAATTCAAAGCATGCTACGTTTTTTTTTATTTTTAAATGTCATTTGATGTTATATCGTCTTGCTGTAAAACATTTGCAACATATAATGATGTAAGAGGCCAGCTGGCCACTAATGGTAACAGCATGCTTTACCAGAACTATCATCAGAAGGACTGTTGAAGGCAGATGGCCCTTTTTCACAGCTTTATCGTGTTAGAGATCTTACCAAGGACAGGCGCCCTACAAACCTCACAGTAATGAGAAGAACATTACTTTATTGACTATAAAGCCTTCCTGCAAATAAGTTTGAAAGCAATGTGTGCTGGAGAAGACCAGTGGCACATACATTCATAACCAAAATAGAGAACTCTGGATTGAAGCTTTGTTAAATGATTCCTGTGTCCTCAAAAACTTTTCACAGAGTACCACAGAAGTGGTATTCAAAGCTGCTGTAATATGGAGAGCTACTTTATTAGAGAGGCACATGCATTATGGTAGTTAATTATTGTGCATCCTTTCATTTCATGGCCATATTGCAAGGAGTTAAAATACAAATATAAGGGGAAAAATGGCTCAGAGTCAGCTGATCATACAGAGATTAATTTTGATGATAGTGTCATTGAAACATGTTCTACAGTTTGATAGGCCAGGTGCACATTTTCCCTGGATAACAAAGGTTCAATTGGTTATGCACCTTTTACTTTTAGAGCTATCAGAAATAATATTGTCATGGTGTCAATTTCTTTTTGTCTTATGATGGTAAAAATGGCCTATTTTGAAACAGTGTGCTGTATTTTGCAAGCCTAACAATTGCTATTTAGTTTTCTGCTGGGATAGTGGTTTTATTCTTTCAGTTTTTCGTGGTTTTTCAAATGTGTTTTGCAGTTATTTGTCTGTCAATGCCTGTAGGACCACACAGTGTTTCTGCTTAAATCATTATCTTCCATAGCAAGTAGATTTTGTCCTCTAGTACTCCATTTACCTACTTTTTAGTGTACAAGTATAAACCAGGAAATTTTCTAAATTCTATTCACTCTACATCTTAGACTTCAGTTCATTGACAGTTTGTCTTTTAGTAAAAACAGTCACGTGTGCAAATCTGTTTTATTACTATGTTATAAGAATTAATTTTTGAGTTCTTCAGAGGTTTTTCTGTTTGTTTGGTCTAACCGATGTGGTTAGCTAGAATTCAGGATTCTATGGGCTATTTCTTCCAGGAGTGAAAATGGATAGCTATTTCTTTGGGGCATAATCTTTCTTTATTTACTAAGAGCATACAAATTATGTTCCCTAGAACCCAAGAGGAAATTACAACAGAGGATAACATATTTCTTCACTGTTCCTAGGTTTTTGTCCTGTCTTCTTGCAAGCACAGTCTGTGCTTTTTGCAGTCTTTTTGTCTGTTTTTCACTGTTGGGATTTTGGGGCTTTATTTTGTAGGAAAGATAGTACTTTTTCATTCTTTTCCTCAGACAGTCCTCTATCTTCTTGGTTTAAAACCTTGAACACCTTCATAGATGCCTTTTTATAGATCAGTGGCTTTAGGCTGTGTTTTGAGTGGAGAACTATAGTATTTATTTTACTTGGTTCCTCAGAGAAATGTAATAATTCTTGAAAGGAAGGATATTGGTTTTGTATTCTTTTGTTCAGTAAGGATTAACTCAGGGCAGGACATTTGCTAGGCATCAGTAATGCATTCTGTTATTAACTGCACAGCACATAAAGTTAAGATAAAAGATATGCAGTCTTCAGTGCAGGGTTCCATGGATCAGGGGAGCCTGCAGGAAGATGTGAACAGTTTTCTCCCTGGAAATATTTTCACTGATGAAGAGTGCAGATTCAACATTTGTTTTTGTGGATTTCCATTTGTCCTGCTATCTTTTGTAAAAAAAGGATTGGAATCTGAAATGCCTTTGTTTTTTTTGTCTTGAAACTATTAAAATACTTGATCTACTCTAGAAATGTGGGATTATTTTTCCTTGAGTGTTCAGTACGCTGAGCTGTTGCTATGGATTTTAGCAGCTTGACCAAACATAGTGAGATTTTTAGATTTTCCAAGAAGCTGGGGAATCAAAGGTCAATCAATCACATAGTGGTAGATAGGAAAAATCAGTCAGAATGTTCCATCCACATCAATTTCATTCCATGATTCTCAGGGCCAGGACAATCTTCTGTCTGATTGCAGGCAGTCTTGGGATAAACCTACCTGGTTCTTCATCCAGTATCCATGCTGTGAATCAGTACTGTAGCATCACCCTTCTCCTCATACAAAATGTCTTGAGAAAGGAAGACAGATCGAAAATACCTCTAGGCATTTGTTGACATTAAACAAATTCTCTTTTGGACATTTACTCTACGGTGATTCTGATTAATAGTTTGCAATTGAGGAGGTTGACTTAATTTCCAGGTGAGATTGCTCATGCACATAGTAATAGGAACATAAGCAGCTCAATGAAGACAGCTACAGAGGTACTAAAGCTCAGAGATTTAAGATTTTTTATGTGACTTTGCATTGCAAAACCTGTCTTTGTTATTTATCACACCATGTTAACTGAAAGAGTACTTGGTAATGCTTTATTTTACATATCTTTTTCATACTTTGAAAAACTCTCCTATGCATGTAATTGACATCTTAGACATGACACAGCATGTAGTTCTATTCCTGCAGGAAGTTGCTCTGTGACCTTGTTCTTGGACTTGTGCACAGCTCACTTCATACAGTTGCCTGGAAATTTTCTAGTTTAAGCTAGCAAACTTGACTTTCTTTACTGACAACAAAAAAAAAGGAGGTACTTCCACAGGGAAAAATACTCCACCTGTGTTAGATGTTCATTCTATAATGGATTAAGTTATCCTCAGAGGGATTCCACCCAGCCCTCTTGACCATAAAGATAATTTAAGTAGCTGCCTCAGAGAAAATACCTAATTCTTACATAGCTAAAGGAAGTGAATCCCACCTTTTCTCCTTTGTGCTTTAAAAGAGTGTGGATTTTACCTACCCCATGTATTTATGTGTTTATTAGAGTGGCTCTTGCCTTTGTATGCACAGTCCTCTAGGCATACTACAGTTCTGATCTGCAGGTGTCTCTTCATGGTCGCTGTGATACAAACAATACTGGTATTGATTTTTATATGCTGAAGAAGATAACATTTCATCTTTTACAATCTGAAATGTGCTCCTTGCTCCTGAAAGCAGCAACTCATCACTGTGTTCATTTCTTCAGCATCAGATGATGTTTGCAAGGTCAGGAAGTGACCATGATTGTAACCACATCACATATGGCAGGTATTATATGGATGGGGAAGGAGTTGCTCCAGGCAATGGTAATTTTTTCATCATATAATCCCCTAATATATGCATCATATACCAGGTGGTGGTAACGAAAGAGAGTCTGCAGCCATATCTACTTCCCAAAAATCCATCCTACACAATTCAACATGCAAGACTACAGTTAAATTTTATTAAATTTTACTTGATGGTTTTCTTGCTATCTTGAGACTGCAGAGAACACTTAGACCATGTTCCCTTTGTTCTATACACAGATCCACCACTTTTAGTGCTGTAAAATGAAAATAATGGAATATAAGCTGCTAATTGTGCTTACTTACTGCAGAGCTTTTGATATTTTGTTTCCAAAGTCTCTTTTAAGAAAACCAGCTTTTTGTTACAAATAAAATATTATTTTCTCAGTGGATTATCTTCCATTTTTCATCACTTTATTGATGAGCAGAAGAAGGTACTTTTACTTTATTAGTTAGAAAGGAATCTTAGATTATGTCAAGAGTGAGTAATGTCAGCTGATATGATTTGGGAATTGAGCTGGATTGGCTGAAGTGGGTATTTCCCAGCCATCTTCCTCACTGCTACCCTGAAAGAGCAGCACTGTACAGAAAAAGGAACTGCTCCACAGCCACAGCATCTTGCAGCCTTACATATTTAATTAAAAGTTTACCTGCTTGCCTGTGGACTGAAGCAGGTCAGGACTTGGTACCTAAACTGTTTCAGACTTACTTAGCATGGAAGAAGCTACCTGTGGAGGAGGGAAAGGACAAGTGTTTGTTTCATACTGGTTTACCCTTTCACCCAGCATCCTATCTCTCCTGGAAGTTAGACCAGATGCCTGAAGACATGCTAAGGAACCTCAGTTCTAACTTAGGATATTATTGTTACGACACTTCAGAAGTACCCAGAGCCTGGCCCGGAGCCACATGGGTTAAAATTAACTGTTAAGTGGTCATTTAGTTCTTAATAAAAGGATTCAATTCAGTAACTAAGAAGAAAACTGCCTCACTAATACATAATTAAATGAAAAGTAGCTGTTTTCCTCTGGATTAATGAGATTAATTTGTTCAGTAAAGAAAGGACCAGCGATTCACTAGAGCCAGTGCAACAGAAGGAATAGCTTGGAAATGGAGGAAACTGAGCACAGGCAAAGAGAGGATGAACAAAGTTTGGTTGGATAAACTTTCTGATGGAGTCAGCCATCTCATGTAGCTTCACCTTCAGAAGGCTTAATGCTGATTAGTACTTTGGAATCAAGAGGCTGCAAGAACGCTTTAAACTGAACCAGTCTTTTAACATATCACTTAAAAACACACTCTCTGCTATCGATACTTTTACTCATTAAGCCAGAAGACCTATGCTGGTATTTCCAATGCCCTGCAAGGGCACTTCTCTCCATCCCCCAGATATTAGATGTCACATAGCCAGACATTTGCCATTTAAAATATAGTTTGTAAATTCACAGAAGCAGATGTTCATAATAAGCATTTTCAGAAAGAAACTGAAGAACATTTTCCAGCAATAATGTAAAAATAGAGCACACACACTTAAGCACATCAAATGTCTTTAGGATTTTCTCACTCTTCACTTGAAAAAAAGAAAGAAGTGCCAATTGTTTCCTGCAGTAAACAATGTAACATTTAATATTCTGCAAAAAAAAACACAGTGAGCTAAAATATTTATCACTTTGTACTTTCTTACCGTGCTTTTATTAAGTCTAATAACTGTACATTAACATAATTGCTTTTTGTCTGCTCTCCTGGTTTTACTGGGACAGAACCATAGGCCTTCCATGGTCTGCACGCCATTAGCAGTTTAGAGTCAGCCAGAGCAGCTAACCCAAGTTGGATCACAGGTATATCCCATACCATAAACACCACGCTCAGTACAATTCAAGTGAATTCAATGTTGGACCAATGTTGGTCATAGGCTGGACTTGATGATCTCAGAGGTCTATTCCAGCCTCAATGATTCTATGATTCTATTCTATGATTCTATAAAGGGGGAATTTTGCAGAGGAAATGAGATTTCTGCTTGGACTATCCTGACCCTGCTTTTGAGGGCTGCTTTTTCCCCTCTTGTGACTACTGTACATTTTCTGGGCTGAGTATAGTTTTGTTTACTGTATACTAGGCATTGGTATTAGTTTTGCTGTTTCATTAAATCTGTTTTCTGTGAGTCTCCTTTCATTTTCCTGATCCCCCTTCTTGGCTGGGGACTGATCATTGGGTGATAGAGCAACTGCTATAGTTTAGCCCTGGGTACAGTCTAAACATAGAAATCTGCTAAGGTATATTGGAAACTTAGAACAGTAAAAGATTAAGGCAAAGTGTTTATACGAAATGTGGAAAATTTTGTTTTGTTTGTTTTTTTTCAAAAAGCATACCGTTCTCAAGATCTGCAGTTTAACATAGCAGAATCTTTTTGCTTAGAAGAAATTTATGTTGACCAAATTGGACTGTAAATCAGTGAGAAATGTTACTCTGATCCATGGATTTTTATTTTTTTTTCTAGCAAAGATTGCTCTTCTATCTCTTGATCCATAAGAAAATATGAGGTTTATATCCTTTTGTTTTCATTCCATAAAAAAACTTTTTTATATAAAAAAATAAATCAAATGTGACACATTTATTGAGATTTAGTTAAATAAGTGATGTTAATCTGATTTTCTCAGTTAAATTACGAGGGTAAATTTATAATTACAGTCACTTGAAAATGAGTCAGTTCTGTATCAAATTCTGTATCACTTTTCAGTCTCACTGTGACTGAGTTCTTCAATGTTATAAAAAGTTATGTCTACTCAATGATAATGTCTAAAAATATCATGTGTTTTTTAGCATCATCTTTGTAGTGGGTCAGAAGTGCATTGTAGGATTTCTAGAAAGTATAAATTTACGGTACAATATTTGTGTCTATAACGGGTATAATATTTAAGGCACCTGTATGCATTTATGGTTTTTATATTTTTAAAGCAGTTATTCTCTCATCAGATTTTTCCT